>JAQZBX010099428.1:0-11477 GCA_029593785.1 Cabassous unicinctus
ATGGCTCATGTTTTTTTATCCATTCTATCAGCCTGTATATTTTGATTGGGTAGTTTAATCCATTCACATTCAATGATATTACTGTAAGTGCACTATTTACTTCCTCCATTTTATTCTTTGGCTTTCATATGTCATATCTTATTTTTGTCTGTTTTTTAATCTTTTGGTTATCCTTTCTGCTATTCTTTCCTCTATACTCTCCTCCAAGCCTGTCTCTCCTGTTTTTTTCTTTCAGGTTCTGAGGCTTCTTTTAATATTTCCTGCAAAGGTGGATTCTTTTTTGCACACTCTCTTAGTTTATGTTTGTTTTTGGATATTTTATACTCACCTTTATATTTGAAGTCAATTTTGCTGGATAGAGAATTCTCAGCTGGCAGTTTTTCTCTTTTGGTATCCTAATTGTCTCATACTACTGTCTTCTTGCCTCCATGGTTTCTGTAGAGAAATCTGCACTAAGTCTTATTGGATGTCCCTTGTACATGATGGTTGACTTTTCCCTTGCTGCTCTGAGAATTTTCTCTTTATCTTTGACATTTGACATTCTCAGTAGTATGTGTCTTCAAATAGGTCTATTTGGATTTATTCTGATTAGGGTATAGTGTGCTTCTTGGACATGTAAGTCCATTTCTTTCATGAGAGTTGGGAAATTTTTAGCTATTATTTCCTCAAATACTCTTTCTGTTCCTTTACCCTTCTCTTTCCCTTCTGGAACTCCCATGACATGTATGTTGTTGTGTTTTGTGTTGTCATTCAACTCTCTGAGCCCCTGCTCAATTTTTTCCATTCTTTTTTCTCTCTGTTCTTTTCTTTCTTTAATTTTAGCTGTTTGTCTTCATTATCACTTATACTTTCTTCTATCATTTTGAGTCTGCTGTTGTATGCCTCAAATGTGTTTTTGATCTCACCTATTGTGCCTTTCATTCCCATGAGCTCTGTTACTTTTCTGTTCAGGATTTCAAATTCTTCTTTGCACTCGCTCAATGTCTTCTTGATATCATTTATCTCTTTAACCATATTGTCTTCCTACTCACTAATTTGATTTTGGAAATTTGTTCACATCTTGCTGAATGGTTCTCTCAAATTCTGCATTTCTTCTCGGGCTTTGCTATATTCCTTTTCTTGGGCCATGCTTTCCATTTTCTTAGTATGGCTCATAATTTTTTGCTGATATCTAAGCATCTTATTGGGATGTAGTTTACTCAGATGCGAAATTTCTTTCTCTTTTGTAGGGATTTAGTGGCAGGAGGCTGTGTGTTACCACTGCTCTTTGATTCTTGGCTCAACCTGGATTTTTAGGATTGTCCTACTGGTTGCTCAAAACTGGGCACTGGACCCAGTAATTGGTTGTAGAATTGCTTTCTAGGGCCTTGGGGATGGAGGCTATAGAGACTGGAGGAAGCCTCTCCTACTTATTTTTGATTTTTTCATGTACACTTTCTTGGTCTGCCAGCAGATGGTGCTCTTTGGCGGCTCTCAGTTCAATGCCTGATCGGACTGTATTTGTTGCAACACAGACCAGATCAATATGATAGAGCTTCCTGTCTGGAGGCTATGAGCCTTGTGATTCAAACTTTCTCTGAGACAGTTCTCCAGGCTTCTCTAGCAGTCCCCTCCCTTTTCCCAGGTTGGAAATATTTCCACTCCCCTCTGAGTCCTCAACAATCAGTCCCTGTTAGTAGAGGAGGAGATTGGGAGGATTGTGTATCTTTAGCCCCATTTTGGCTCCCAAGACAAACAATGGTGCATCCCCACCCAGCCTGGAAGGGCTCCTGGGACACTGCAGACCAAATTTGTGAGTCAAATGCTGAGTCAGCCTTAGGTTGTGTCCCTCTCTCTCCCTTTTCCTAGGGCATCCTCAACAATTAGTCACAGCTAAAAGAGAGGGAGATTGCGAGGGTCTGATTTCTCAAGTCCTTTGCCGGCTCCCAGGGCAAACCACTATATAGTCCCACCTGGCCTGGAAGGGTTTGTGGGACTCAGCAGACCAAATTTGTGGGTCAGAAGCTGAGTCAGCCTTAGGCTATGTCCCTCTCATTCCTGTTTCCTGGGGTGGTAGATCCCTGGAGCCCCCCTTGTCTGTAGTTACAGGCTCAGAGGCCCGAAATTCTAAAGTGTCTTTTGTTTGGGGGATTGTGCTGGTAGCAGCAGCTGCTGGTTTCAATTCACAGTCTTGTTGTCGCAGTTTCCCTCCTTTGTCCCTCTCTCCTCTAGGCAGTGTCCAGCCTTCGCCTGGTGTCCTAAACCCTAGAAGATCTTTTTCTAGGCTGTTTCAGCCAGTCCTCTAACTGCTTTTCTGGAGGAGAAGAGAGACTCGTGTCTTTCTAGTCCACCATCTTCCCAAAAGTCCTCTCATTTACCCTTTTAGTTACCCTTATTGAAGGTCATTATTTCTTCACACTACTCCATGCCACTCCATTCTGTCTTTTCCTTTCAACCTGCAGTACTCCCTTTAGGAATTTTGTAAGGTAGGTCTTTTACTGATGAACCCTCTCAGTTTCTGTTTATCAATGAATATTTTAAATTCTCCGTCATATATGAAGGACAGTTTTGCCAGATAAAGAATTTTTTGCTGGCAGTTTTTCTTTTTCAATACCTTAAATACTGCTGTCTTGCTTCCATGGTTTCTGATGAGTAATCGGCACTTAATCTTATTGAGGATCCCTTGTATGTGATGAATCACATTTCTCTTGCACCTCTCAGAATTTTCTCTCTTTGGCATTGTACATTCTGATTAGTATGTGTCTTGGTGTAGGTCTATTAGGATTTATTTTGTTTGGAATATGTTACACTTCTTGGACATGTATATTTAAGTCCTTAATAAGTTGGGAAATTGAAGGCCATTATTTACTCAAATATTCTTTCTATCCCATTTCCCTTCTCTTCTCCTTCTGGGATATCCATGATATGCATGTTTGTGTGCTTTGTGCTTCACTCAAATCACTGAGACACTGCTCAATTTTTTCTACCGTTTCTCTGTTTTTCTGATTGTATGATTTCAATTTTCCTGCTTTCTAGTTCACTGATTCTTTCTTCTGCCTATTCAAATCTACTGTTGTATGCTTCTAGTGTGTGTGTGTGTGTGTGTGTGTATACATATTTAAAGATTTATTTTATTTATTCCCCCCACCACCACTTGCACGTGCTGTCTGCTCTCTGTGTCCATTCGCTGTGCGTTTTTCTATGTCTGCTTGTTTTCTCTTCTCATCTTCTCTGTAGGAGGCACTGGGAACCAATCCCAGGACCTTCTGATGTGGGAGAGAGGCACTCAACGCTTGAGCCACCTTAGCTCCCTGGTTTGTTGTGTCTCTCACTGTCTCTTATCTGTGTCTCTTTTTTGTTGCATCATTTTTTGTGTCAGCTCTCCATGAGGGCCAGCTTGTTTTCACCAGGAGGCCCTGGGAAACGAACCCAGGACCCTCCATATGGTAGATGGGAGCCTAATTGCTTGAGCCACATCCACTTTCCTCTAGTATATTTTTAATCTCTGCTATTGTGCCTTTCATCTCCATAATTTCATTTCTTTCTTTTTATACTTTAAAATTCTTCTTTATTCTCACATTTTCTTCTTAATATTCTCTTTCTCCTTAGCCATATTTTCCTTTATCTCCTTGAATGGATTTAGGTGATTTGTTTGAAGTTCTTTGATTAGTTGTTCCAAATTCTGTGTTCTTCTGAAGGTTTGATTGGTTCTCTTGACTGAGCCATATCTTCTGGTTTCTTAGTATGGCTTGTAATTTTTTGCTGACATCTAGACATCTGATTATCTTGATGAGTTAACTTTGAAGGTCAGTTTCTCCTTCTTGTCTGAGTTTTATTGTTGATTGGCTTAGTGTTAAGGCTCTTCTATGACACATTCCAAATTATTCTAGACCTTTAGAATATCCCATGTTTTATTGATCAGATTTTTTCAGTTCTTCTTCATCTGATTCTTGCCCTGGATATTGGTATAATTTTTTTAAGCAATGGATACAATTCATCCAAAGTGTACAATCAATGGCATTTGGTATAATCACATAGTTATGCATTTATTACTTCAATCATTATTAGAGCATTTGCATTATTTCAATAATAATAATGATAATAATAAACAAAAAAAGAAAAAAAACAAGAAAATTCTTCACCTCTCAGTGTCTCTATGCTCCATCTGCTGTACATAGCTGCTATTTCTGGCTATTCTTGCAGTTATTTGTTTATTTATTAAGCAGTTTTATTGAGATATATTCACACACAATATGAGCTATCCAAAGTGTATAATCAATGGCTTTTAGTATAATCACAATGTTGTGCATTCATCACCACAAAAAAACTTTACAACAATGTCATTACTCAAAAAAGAAAAAACCCACACCGCTTAGCAAATCCTTCCCCAGCCCTACAACTAATCTAATTTCGTCTTTATAAATTGATTTATATTTACATTATATATAAATGGAATCATACAATATGTAGTACTTTGAGTCTGGTTTCTGTCACTTAGCATGTTTTTTTTGTCTGATATTAACATTTTGTAGTATTAACATTTGTTCAGCTTCAAAGAAAATCAGTCTTATATATGCAATTTTACCCATATTCGTATTTCTCATGTGGCTTTTACTATGCTATACAGTTCCATGTTACATTTTTTAGCTTTTCTTTTAGTAATATACATGATCTTAGCTTTTCCCTTTAAACCACTTTTGTACCCACTTAGTAGTACTGCTAATTATAAACATTATGTTTGGCTTTCACATTTTCTATTCATTTCCAAAGATTAAAACACATCCTTCTTACCAATTCTGCACAAGTTAACCCTCAGTTTTCCATTCTGTAACCTCATTCTATTTTCTGGTGACCCATATTCAAGTTAACTCCACAAGATTACACAATGTATCTAGTTCATAGTAGTGCAATCATATGCTTTATACTTCAATTCTTCTTAAAACTGCATGATATTCCATTGTGTGAATACACACACTTGGTTTATCCATTCATCAGTTGATGGGCACTCAGGTTGTTTCCAACTTTTGGCAATTGTAAATAATGCTGCCATGAACATTGGTGTGCAGATATCTGTTCTTGTCACAGATCTCAGTTTTTCTGGGTATATACCCAGTAGCGGTATTGCTGGGTGACATGGCAAATCTATATTCAACTTCTTTAGGAACTGCCAAACAGTCCTCCACAGTGGCTGTACCATTCTACATTCTTACCAACAAGAATAAGTGTTTCTATCTCTCTCCACATTCTCTCCAACACTTGTAATTTTCTGTCTTTTAAATAGTGACCATTCAGATAGCTGTGAAATGATATCCTGTAGTTTTTTTTAACAAATTAATTTTATTGATACATATTAATAAAACATACAATTTATCTATAGTGTACAATCAATGGTACTTAATATAATCACATAGTTGTGTGTTTATCACTTCAATCATTATTAAAACATTTTCATTATTTCAATAATAATAAACAAAAAAAAGACAAACAAACAAAATTCCTCACCTCTCAATCTCTCTGTTTCCTCTGATGTACATTATTGCTATTTCTGGCTATTCTTGAATAATTAGCTTAGTTTTATTGAGATATATTCACACACCATATAATTGATCCAAAGTGTATAATCAATGGCTTTTAAATTTTTTTTTAGCTGTTAAAAAGTCCTTTACTGTAAACTATTAAAATAAATAGAAAAATAGAAAGAAATAACAAATTTTAAATGGGAGTTCAAGGCCAGGTTAGATTTAATATAATCAATTATAAAATACAGCATAGCAACAAACATTTATAAATGTAAATAATAATTCAAATGTAATATAAATTAATTATAACATCATTCTAATTTTTATATTACTCCTCTAACTATTGAACATAATAATCCCTAAGAATGAAATAAATTATTGGGTTAGTTATTTAGTTTCCATTTAGGTCATAATTCTTTCTAAATAATCAAATTCCCATTTGGGAATTCTTCACATCTTTTTGGAATGAATTACAACAGATAACAATTTGCCAACTCATAATTTTATGAGGCAGAAAAACTCAAAATCTTGTTCAACAGTAGTCATGTTAAATCATTATTGATCCAGATAGATTATTTTAATTAAAGAGTATGAATAAGAAAGGGTTAAAGAAAAATGAAGTATCCAAAAATATATCTCTTCTCTAGCCCTCCTCATTTAAAAGCAAATGTTTATTTTATATGAAAAAAATTTCAGAATACTGATCACTGGAACAATTTGCCAGTTGCATTGAGTAATTATTGTTCATATACTATAATGTTGTTATTTTATATTTATTTGGTCTACTCCAGCTCTTTTTTGGTTACTATTTTGCATGGAATACCTTTTTCCGACCTTTCACTTTTAACCTCGTTGTGTCCTACGTCTGAGGTGGATCTCTTGTAGCCAGCATATAGATGGCTCATATTTTTAAATCCATTCTATCAGTCTATGTCTTTTGATTGGGGAGTTCAACCCAATAACATTCAGAGTTATTACTGAAAAGGCATTACTTACTTCATCCACTTTGTCCTTAGGTTCTCTGTTGTCATATTGTTCTATTATCTGTCTTCTTATCCTTTAGTTTACCCTTCCTAATAATCTTCATTTCTAAACTCTTCTCCAAATCTCTCACCCTTGTTTTTTTCCTTTCAGGCTGCCCCTCCCCCTTTAGTATCTCTTGCAAATCTGATCTTTTGGTAACATATTCTATCAATTTTTGTTTGTCTATGAAGACTTTGAACCCACTGTCATTTTTGAAGGACAGCTTTGCTGGATACAGAATTCCTTGCTGGCAGTTTTTCTCTTTCAGTACCTTAAATACATCATATCACTTTCTTCTCTCCTCCATGGTTTCTGATGAGAATCTGGCACATAATCTTATCAAGTGTCTCTTGTATGTGATGCTTTGCTTTTCTCTTCCTGCTTTCAGAATCCTCTCTTTATCTCTGATATTTGTCATTCTGAATAGTAGGTGTCTCAGGGTAGATCTATTTGGATTTATTCTGTTTGGGGTGTGTTGGCCTTCTTGGATATTGATAGTTATGTCCTTCATAAAGGCTGGGAAGTTTTTGATCATTATTTCCTCAAAATTTTTCTACCCCTTTTCCATTCTCTTCTCCTTCTGGGACACCAATAATGTGAATGTTTGTGCATTTCATATTGTCATTCAATTCCCCGAGACTCTGTTCCATTTTTTTCCATTCTCTTCTCTTTCTGTTCTCCTGTCTTTTCTAGTTCAGATGTTCTGTCATTGAAATCACTAATTCTGTCTTCAAGCAATTCAAATCTGCTCTTATGTGCCTCTAATGTATTTTTAATCTCATCCATCTTGTCTTTCGTACCCATAAGGTCTGTTACTTTTCTTTGCAGGTTTTCAAATTGTTCCTTATGCTTTCCCAGTGTCTTCTTAATATCCTTTATTTCTTTAGTCATGTTTTCTTTAAATTCTTTGAAGTGATTAGGGGAGTTGTGTGATAATCACTGATTACTTGTATTAAATCCTGTATCTCTTCAGGATATTTGGTTTGTTCTTTTGGATGGGCCATCTCTTCCTGTTTCCTAGTATGGCTTGTAATTTTTTGCTGATGTCTACGCATCTGAATATGTTGGTGAATTTATTCTGATGGCTAATTTCTCTCTCTTGCCTACTTTTTTTCCCAGCTCTTCTTTGATATTTGTTTCAACTTATCTTAAGTCTTTAAAATTGCCTAGCTTAAGTTTTCAAAAATTGGGCCAGGGACTCTCTAGTGGGATGCAGATTTTCTCCTAGGGGTTGGATACAGAAAGTGGAACAGTTTTTGTCCATGCAATTTCCAGACTGGCAGCAGATGACGCTAGTCAGTGCACCTTTCCACAGAGGTGTTTCAGTCTCAATTTTCCTGTGTTCCTGTGTTGAATCTCCAGAGTGGAGTTTCAAAGTGGGCTCTGCTGGCTGAATTCACTGAAGAAAAGCACCCCAACCTCCCTTGAAACAGCTGACAGGGAGAAAGATATCTGTTCTCTCAGCTGGCTGCAGTGAGCCACGTGTTTTACCCCAGCTTAATATGTTGGTGGTGGGGGAGGGGAGCCCTTCCTGGCCATGATGGGGGCTTGGTAACTCATGTTTGTCATTTTGGCTTCTTTGTCTGTCTCTCTGTCTCTCACCCTCCTGGGCGTTGTGTGGCACTGTCTTGGCCTGCTGACCCCCAAAGCATGTTCTTTGGATGGCTTTTGGCTCTTTCTCCATTGTTTTTGTGATAGCATTCAGCTCTGACTGTTAGTCTGTCACCATCTTCCCACAATCCTCCTCTCATTGCAGTTTTGATTTGCATTTCCCTATTTGCTAGTAATATCGAACATTTTTTCATATGTTTTTAATTTAATATTTGTATTTCTTTTTTGGACAAATGTCTATTCAAGTCTTCTGCCCATTTTTAAATCGAGTAATTTGTCTTTTTATTGTTGAATTGTAGTGTCTCTTTATATAAATGGATATTAAACCCTTACCAGTTATGTGTTTTCTAAATATTTTCTCCCATTGAGTCAGCTGCCTTTTCACCCTTTTGACAAAGCCTGTGAGGTGCAAAAGTGTTTAATTTTGAGGAGGTCCCATATATCTATTTTTTCTTTTGTTGTGCATGCTTCAGGTGTAAGGTCCAAAGAAACCACCACCTACCACAAAGTCTTTAAGATGTTTCCCTGCATTTTTTTCTAGTAGTTGTATGGTCCTGGCTTTTATATTTTCGTCGTTGATTCATTTTGAGTTGATTCTTGTATAGCAAGTGAGATAGGAGTTGTCTTGAATTCTTTTGATTATGGATGTCCAGTTCTCCCAGCACCATTTGGTGAAGAGAATGTTTTGATCTGTTAACATGGCTTTGGTAGGTTTGTAAAAAAACCAGTTGGTTGTAGAGGTGAGGGATTATGTCTTGAGTTTAAGTTCTATTCCACTGATCAATGTGTCTATCTTTATGCCAATATCATGCTGTTTTGACCACTGTAGCTTTGTAATATGTTTCAAGGTCAGTCAGTGAAATTCCTCCCACATCACTCTTCTTTTTTGGTATCCTTTTGGCTATTCGATGCACTTTCTTCCAAATGAATTTGGTAATTGCTTTTTATATTTCTGTAAAATAATCTGTTGGAATTTTGATTGGTATTACATTGAATCTATATATCAGTTTGGGTAGGATTGACATCTTCATGATATTTAGTCTTCCAAGCCATGAACACCAAATGCCTTTCCATTTGATTAGGTCTTCACCGATTTCTTTCAGCATTGTTTTGTAGTTTTCTGCATATAGGTCCTATACTTCTTTGGTTAAATTGATTCCTAGTTATTTGAGACTTTCTGTTGCTATTGTAAATGGAATTTTCCCTCTGATTTCCTACTCAGGTTGTTCAATACCAGTGTATAGAAACATTACTGACTTTTGTGTTGATCTTTATCCTGCCACTTTGCTGAACTTGTTTATTAGCTCAAGTAGCTTTGTCCTGGGCATTTCAAAATTTTCTAAATATAGGATGGTGTCATCTGAGAATAGTGAGAGTTTTACTTCCTCTTTTCCTATTTAGATGCCTTTTATTTTTTTCTTGTCTAATTGCTCTAACTAGAACTTATAGTACAATGTTGAATAACAATGGCGACAGTGGGCATCCTTGTCTTCTTCTCAATCTTAGAGGGAAAGCTTTCAATCTTTCCCCATTGAGTGCAATGTTGGCTGTGGGTTTTTTCATATTACCTTTTATCATATTGAGGAATTTTCCTTCTATTCCTATCTTTCAAAATGTTTTTATCAAGAAAGGATGCTCGATTTTGTCGAATGCCTTTTCTGCATTGATTGAGATGATCCTGTGTTTTTTTCCCTTCAATTTGTTAATGTGATGTGTTATATTAATTGATTTTCTTATGTTAAACCACCCTTGCATATCAGGAATAAACTCCACTTGGTCGTGATGTGTAAGTCTTTTGTTATACTGTTGATTATATTTACAAGTATTTTGTTGAGAATTTTTGCATCTATGATCATTAGAGAGATTGGTCTGTCATTTTCTTTTCTTGTAGTATTTTTATCTGGCTTTGGTATTAGGGTGATGTTGGCTTCATAAAATGTGTTGGGTAATTTTCCCTCTTCTTCAATTTTTTGGAAGAGTTTAAACAAGATTGGTGTTAATTCTTTTAAAAATGCTTTGTAGAATTCATCTGTGAAGACATCTGGTCCTGGACTTTTCTTTTTTTTGGGAGGTTTTGATCACTGATTCAATCTTTTTTAAATGTGATGGGTTTGTTAAGTTCTTGTATTTCTTGTAGCATCAGTGAAGATTGTTTGTGCATTCCTAGGAATTTGTCCATTTATCCAGGTTATCTAGTTTTTTGGCATACAATTTCTCATAATAGCCTCTTATGATCTTTTTTATTTCCTTGGGGTGAGTCATAACTTCACCCCTTTTATTTTTTATTATATTTATTTGCATCTTCTCTCTCTTTTTATTTTTTTGTTAGCCTAGCTAGATGTTTGTCAATTTTATTGATCTTGTCAAGGAAACACCTCTGGGTTTTGTTTATTTTTTCTATTGTTTTTTTTTTTCTCAATTTCATTTATTTCTGCTCTAATCTTTATTTTTCCTTTTGGTCTGCTTGCTTTGGGAATGGTTTGTTGATGTGCATATATCTGTTCATGTCCCTGCTTTCAATACTTCTGTATGTATATCCAGAAGTGGGATTGCTGGATCATATGGCAGTTCTAAATTTAGACTCCTGGGGAACTGCCAAACTGTCATCCACAGTGGCTGCACCATTCTACATTCCCACCAGCAGTGGATGAGTGTTCCCTTCCCTCCACATCCTCTCCAACACTTGTAGTTCTCTGTTTTTTTAATAGCTACCTGTCTAATACATGTAAGATGATATCTCATTGTAGCATTGATTTGCATTTCCCTAATAGCTAGTGATGCTGAGCATCTTTTCATGTGCTTTTTAGCCATTTGTATTTCTTCTTTGGAAAAGTGTGTATTCAAATCTCTTGCCCAATTTTAAAATGGGATGTTTGTCTTTCTATTTTTGAGGTGTAGGGTTTCTTTATATATGCTGGATATTAGGTCCTTATAGGATAAATGCTAACCAAATGTTTTCTCCCATTGGGTTGGCTGCCTTTTCACTTTCTTGACAAATTCCTTTGAAGCACAAAAGTTTTTAATTTTGAGGAGGTCTCATTTATCTATTTTATCTTTCACTACTTGTGCTTTGGGTGTAAAGTTTATTAAACCATTTCCTACTACAAGATCTCATACATGCTACCCTACATTATCTTCTAGGAGCTTTATGCTCTTGGCTCTTATGTTTAGGTCTTTGATCCACCTTGCATTAATTTTTGTCTATGGTATGAGATGGTGATCCTCTCTCATTCTTTTGGATATACATATCCAGTTTTCCAAGCACCATTTGTTGAAGAGGCCATTCTCTCCCAGTTGAGTGAGCTTGGTGGCCTTGTCGAATATCAGTTGACCGTATATGCTAGG
>JAQZBX010099429.1:0-11476 GCA_029593785.1 Cabassous unicinctus
TTGCAGCAGCTCCCATCCCCCAACCCTGGAGAGACAAGGGAGGCCCTTGTCATTCCTCTAGACATTTTGTTCCAAAGCCGGAAGGTCTGCTCTCATGCCCCCAGCACCCCCTCAGCCCTCAGTCCAAGCCTGGCCGTGTGGTCTGGGGAGAGGCTGACCACAGGAAGGTCAGCCCGGCCGGGACAAAGGCTCTGCAGGCCTCCAAGCAGCCAGGCCACCGCGGCAGGGGCGCTCCCCCTCGCTGCTGTCAGCTTGGGAACACGCAGTCCCTGCTCAAGGCAAGCCCTGTGTGTGCCACCATCTCCTTAGAGTCCAGCCATGGCGAGCCACCAGCAGCCTCACCCGCAGCCCAGCTAGGAAAAAGCACCCTCTGTCTCCCCGTTTGTCCCCTCCCATGGCCCTACCTCCTGGGATTTCTGCCTGTGTGTCACCAGGACTGCCCTGGAGGAGAGGGGTCTCTGGGGTCTCCCATTCCCTGCCTCCAGGCACCGCAGCCCCCACTGGGAGAGAGGCTGACTCGTGCTGTGCACTGCATGTGCCAGACACCATTTGTCCTCGCTTAGCCCGTGGGCCAGGAGCTGCCATCACCCCCATTTTATAGATGGAACAGCTGAGGCTAAGCAGGGTGAAATAACTGGCTGGAGGTCACAGCTAGAAAATGGCAGCACCGCCATTCAAACCCAGGCTGCCTGGCCCCAGAGCAGGGCTTCTGTGTCCCGTGGGAGCCTGCCTGGGGCCACCACCTGCTAGGCACTTGGCAACTGTGTTTGTTGACTCAGGGGCTCATAGTCCGGGCTTGGTACTTCTAAAGTGCCTCTACACATCACTGCCCTCTGCCCATTACCTGCGCAGCTAGGTATTGGCAAAGAGCTGTGGGCGTGAGAAACAGGTGTGCTTTGTGACCTGCAGAGGAGACTCCTGTGGGTCAGCCATGCCCTGACGACTTTGCAGGTGCCCCCAGCTGAGTTCATCAGGATGGGAGGTGAAGCAGTCGGCTCAGATAACAAATCTATTCCCGAATCCTGAGCCCCTGCCTCCCTGAGCCTGGGAACCTGCAGCCTTTGGGCCCCATACAGGGGCCTGCCGCTGCCCGGGGACCAGGGACCCCTGTCAGCTCCTGGGGCTCAGTCTGGGACGTCAGAGGGGAGCACGTCGGGGCCGGTGGTACTCACCAGCAGGGTGCAGCTGGAGTTGCTCCAGCCCCCATTCCCCTATCGCCCTCCCTAAAAGGCCACCGTAAATCCTTACCAGTGTGTTTGCTGCACAGCCGCAGCTTCAAACAAACTCCCCCAGTGCCTCACTCCAGTGTGGCCACCCCGAGTCTCCCTGTGGGGACTCTGAGGCACAGATGTGGTGGGCAGGGGGCACCTGCTCAGAACCTGAGACGCCTGTGGACAAAGGCTGGGCCTGCGGGCCTGGCTGCTGGTCTCTTCTCACACTGACCCTTTCAGGGGGCGCCGGCCTCTCCTGACCCTCCCTCCACTGGGAAACCGTCAGAGGCTCCCTCCGAGACCTCCCTGGCTCAGGCTTCTCCAAGGCCAGCCTCAGCCCTGGCCTTGACGAGTCTTCGTGCCAATGGACATGATCTCGGGGAATGAAACCACACGGAACAAGGGATCATTTTTACTGGTGGTGCTTTGGCCCGTGGGCTGTGAGCATGGCCCCTGGGGGCTGGACCGTGGAATTGAAGGGGCTTTTAGGCGATGAGGATCCCCAAGCTCCCGTCAGGCTGCCCAGGGGTGCACGCCCCAAGGGGGAGGGAACCGGTGCCCTAGGCGGGACCTCAGACCAGGTGTGGCCTGAGGCACCCATGCTGCAGCCTCCTCTCCTGCGGGCTGCTCAGGGGCTGCCTGGGGAAGCATGATTAGCTTTTGGAAATTACTAGGAAGCTCCCTAGTGACTGTTAACAATTCCCTGGGCCCTCGCCTTGGGTTTCCCTGGCCGCTGCGGGCTCTGCTCCCTGGGTGACTCCCAAAGGGATGGAGACTGAACTGGGGAGCTCCGTCTGGGTGCTGTGTCCCAGCAAGTCCATTGTGCATTCACTCAACAAACATTTAGTGGGTGCTTGTCACGTGGGCTCTGAGCTGGCTTATTGGGCCGCTTCTCATGTGGCTCTGGCGGTGAAATCATCAGCCTCAAACAAAGGCACCTGCCTCGTGGGATTGTGGAGGTTGAATGAGGCCAGACGTGGTCAGTAGCACCCAGCTGAGGCCCAGGGGTGTCTGGCCACCCTTAGCCAAAGGGGAAGGGGGCCCGGGGGCCGGAGGGGCCTTGGCGGGACCAGGAAAGGGACCGAAGCTGCCCTGGACTGGGGAGTGGGATCGGGGAGGCCGGGACCTGGGGGTTGCTGGGGGCTCAGGCTGTCTCCTCTCTCCTCAGTACGGCAAGAAGAAGCTGAAATACCTGCCCTACAACCGCCAGCACGAGTACTTCTTCCTGAGTGAGTGCTCGGGGCGACCCCCCACTGGCACCCACACCCAGGACCCTGCCCTCATCCCAGCCTCCCTCCCACCTGACACCTTTTCTGACCCTTGACCCAGAAAAGGGACGTGCCCGAGGTCACATGGCTAATCTCGTCCAAAAGGAGGCCTTCCCCAAGGGGGAGCAGCTGATACTCCACAGGGCCCTGGTGGGAGGAGGAGGGGCCATGGCAGCCATCGTCCAGCCCCTCCTACCCCACGTCACAGGTGGGGACCCAGGCGCAGAGTCTCGCTCAGGGTCACATGCAGCAGCCCCCGGGCGGGGGGTGGGGTACAGGGTGGGGGGCGCTGCCTTCATACCTCCCTCTCGGGCTCTGGTGATGGGAAAGGCTCCCTGCTCCCCGCACTCAGGCCCCCCGGCCCTGGCCCCTCTGCCCACGACCTTCCGTGTTCCAGTGCCGACTGGGACCCCACTGAGCACCTCTGCCCTCTTTCCTGCAGTTGGGCCGCCACTGCTCATCCCCATCTATTTCCAGTACCAGATCATCATGACCATGATCGTCCGCAAAGACTGGGTGGTGAGCGCGGGCTGTGGGGAGGAGGTGACTGGCGACTGGGGTCCCTGTGTGCCTCCATGGGGGTCTAGGGGTCCCAGGCGTCTCCCCAGGGTAGCTCAAGAAGGGACTCCCAGAGAGGCTGCCAGAAGCCAGGAGGCCACGGCATGCTGGTCCCACCACACACGAGGGTCCCCAGGGGCAGCCATTGCCTTTACAGAGCCCCGTCAGACAGTTCCTGAGACGAGGGCCAAGGGCGGCCCACCCCGTACCCCTGTGTGGCCTCTGAGGCCCGGTGGACTGGGTCCCACTGAATCTGGTAAGAAATGGGGGGCAGGCAGGCCATGGCCAAGAAGACAGGTTTAGGGGAGCCTCCTGGTTCTGCTTCCAGAGAGAAGAAGGAACCCCGGAGAGGGCGTCCTTGGATTTACGTAGTTGGCAGCTGTGGTTCCGTGTCACGACAGGCAGAGCCTTGCTTCTCTGCATCAGGGACAGATGAGTGGACACTCGGGCACAGCAGGCTTGGCTGGTCACACCTGAGGATGTGGAGGCTCTCAGAGTTTGAGGCTTGTCCCAGGTGACACCCAGGTGGTGGGTTGGGGACTAGAACCCACACCAGCAGTCTCCCTCTCTTTCAAATAACAATACCTCATATTTGTATAAGCACTTGAAGGGCTTCCAAGTACTTCAGCTGACATTGTCATTGCAGTCCTGGACAAAGGGGCCTTGTCTGGTGACAGCTAAAAGGGTCTAGCCTCGGACTTCAGGGGCAGGTGGGATGGTTGGGGAAGAGGCGGGCTCCGGAAGTCTCTGCCAGTCTGTCCCGGTAGAGCCGGTGTGTGCTTACCTTCCAGGACGTCCCTTTTCCTCAAAAGCAAACATTTGGTCAGTACTTGCTGTGTTCCAGGAATGGTTCACTCCTTCACCTGTGTTGTGCCTTTAACCAACGAGGCAGGTGAGGGCTGGAGCCAGGGAACAACTGACCCAAAGTTTCTGGGCCAGGTTGGTGGCCAGAACTTGAACCCAGATCTGCCCCTGTCGTAATGCTGTTTCCATAGGGCCTCACGTGGGCCCCAGAGGAGCCCCAGCTGAAAAGATTAGGGGCCCTGCTGTGTGGGCCTGGGGTGTTTCAAGCAGCTTTTCTGGCAGGCTTGACATAAATATTTAATCGTTTTTACTATGCTTGTTCCCCAAGGAACAAAGCAATAAATAGGGACAAGCAGGAAAGGAAATCAGACTATGGTTCCGAAAAGGAATCAGATGGCAGTGCTAGGGAAATTTGATAGGGTTCCTGGGGCCTTTTGGGGCCCTCCCTGTCAGGCTTTCGGGGAACCATCTGGCAGTAGGGAGTTGGCTGGGGTGTAGGGTTCCGGCTTGGTGGGCGGGGCAGGCCTCCTGCCTGGGGCTCCGGGCTACGAAAGGGCAGCCAAGGGACCCTTGCCTGGTGCCAGGGACTCCAGATGGAAAGATCTGGCCCCTGCCCCTGGAGCTCTCGCCCGCTTGGGGCAGAGACAGGCCATGCACGGTGATTTTCTGATTTGTGTTCGCTGTGAGCTTAGTTAGAGAGTACAGTTGTGCCCCCCAGGAGCTTTGGCAGTGTCTGGGGACCAGGCATCCAGTAGGTAGAAACCAGGGATGCTGCTAAATATCATGCCAGGCACGGGACACACAACAAAGGCTGATCTGGCCCCGGATGTCCATAAGGCCAAGACGGAGAGACCCTGGCGTAGAAGTTAGGCGTTACTCAATTCTAAGAGCTTCAGGGAAGGCTTCCTAGAGGTTTTTATTGTTCTGGGAAAGTGCCCAGTGGCCAATACCCAGGAAAAGCTTGCCAGGCCTCACCTTCCTGGATTTTTGCTGCACTGTATCCCTGACCACACCCCCTTGAAACTCGACCCCTTGGGCTTCCAAGGCCCTGCCTCTTCTGGCTCTCCTACCTCTGACTCCAACAGCCTGAGTGTAGGCGGCTTCACCGCCCTCCCCTGAGACCAGGGGTCTCCATTTGGATCATAGATCACACCCTACACAAAAATGAATAAGTGGAAAAAAAAGTGACTAACATACACCTCCATGAAATGCAAACGTGCCTACTGCTCCGCTGCACACACACAAAGAAATTTAAAAGAATGTGATGGAAAATAGAGGCAGCCCTTGTAAGATTTGCTTCCCTCACCTCCTTCAAGGCTGCCTCACTGGACCCCGGGGTCTTGCTGGCCCTTCAGACTTTCCGTGACCCAGCCCCTCCCGAGCTGCTCCCCACCCTCCTTTCCGACCCCTGCCCTGGGTCACCCAGGCTGAAGCCAGAGACCAGCCCAGATTCCTCAGCATAGTTCTTGTCTGAACTACTGAGATAACTTCCTCATCTCTCCCATCTCCAGCTGGCAGCAATCTGTGGGAAGATACAAGTTTGATCATGTTCTTCTGTCCCTGAAAGCTCTTCAGTGGCCTCCACTGCCGCAAGAGAAAGGTCAAGCTCCTGGGGGGCAGATGTGGCTCAATGGCTCAAATGGTTGGGCGTCTGTCTCCCATATGGAGGGACTTGGGTTCGATCCCCGGGACCTCCCGGTGGAAAAAAAAGGTCAAGCTCCTTAGTCAGACGTGGCCTGGCCTCGGTCTGCCTCCGCGGCCTTGTCTCCTGCCCCGCCTTCAACACTGGTGCTGGAGCGTACAGAATGTGTATTCTGGACATGGCTCTCCAGTGCCTGCCCCGACACACTGCTGCCTCCCCTGTCTGGCTTCTACTCACATCACTCCCTCTTCTGCAAATATCCTTCCAACTGCCCCTGGCTTGGCTGACCCTGGGGGCACCACCTCTGGAGACAGGCTTTTCCTAAATCCCAGGATGGTGACAGCACCCCACACCCACGCCCAGCACCCCCATAGCCATCTCTGTTGCCTTCCATGCGGTGTTGAAATCACTCCTTTAGCCTGTCCTTCTAGACTCCTGTTGCTCCCAGCACCTAACTCTGGCCCGACACAGAGAAGGCATTCGGTGACCGTGTGTGGAGCTCAGGTTGAAGGGTGAATTTTGCTGAGCAGAGAAGGGGAGAAGGAGCCTCCAGGTAGATGAGGCGGCCAGTGCGCAGATGCAGACCTAGGAGAGAGCGCGGCCTGTTCCCGGGGCCCTGTGGGCCAGGAGACTGGCTGCAGAGGATGTTAGGTGTGGGAAGGGCCTGTGCCTCCCACTCCAGGGGCTGGATTTTATCCTGTACTCAGTGGCAAAGGAGGCCAGTGATGGCTTTGGAGATGGCGCAGTTTGCATGTTAGAAAGAGCTCTGTGGAGGGACTGGACTGGAGTCTCCTGGTCTGTGCTTGTGGGGCTATGCTTATTGCAACGCCTGCTCAGCCCACGTAGAACCTCGGTGGTAGGCCCTTTCCCCATTAGGCAGATGGGGAAACTGAGGCATAGCCAAGGAAATCACCCGCAGCTACACAAGATCGATGGTGGAGCTGGAATCTGAGTGTGGGCAGCCTAGCTCTGGAGCCTGTGCCGACCCACTTCCCTGCCGAGTCTCTCTGGTGGGGGAGAAGTGGGCAGGGGAGTCCAGCTACAGCAGCGGTCCTGGTGAGAGATGTGGAGGACTGAGCCAGCGCCGGGGCAGCTGGGATGAAGAAGCCTCTAGAGCGAGGAGCTGGCAGGATAGGCAGATGATTGAGCACCGGCCACGTGGCAAACTCAGGCACAGCAGGGACTAGACCAAGACTCTCCTCTCACAGAGCTGGCATTCTAGGCATCAGGCTTGAAACCACTATGTAAAGTAAGAATAGAGCAGGTAGTGATCCGATGGAAATCGCATGGTCTCATATCCTGAAGAAACACTGGGAGCTAGTTGAGGCCAGGTGATCAGGGAAGCCTTCCCTGAGGAGGTGGCATGAAACTGAGGTCTGTGTGCCAGAAAGGAGCCAACCACGCAAACACGGGGATGAGCCTTGGAAAGGCAGGGGAAAGTCCGTGCAAAGGCCCTGAGGTGGGCACGAGCTGGGTCAGATGGCTGGAGGCGAGAGCGGCTCCTGATGGCACTGGGGAGGCAGGCTGGGGCCAGGTCTCACAGAGCTCTCGGGTATTCCGGGCAGGATGGGAGGGGTTAGCAGAGGAGAGGCAGGGTCTGCATGGTGTCAAGAAGGTTGCTTGGGTTGCTATGGGATGCCTGAGGGAAAGCAGGGGACCACTGGAGGCTGCTGCTGTGACCCAGCTGAGACATGCAGATGCGGGAAGTGGGTGCAGCCAGAGGGGGGCACTTGCCCAGAAAGTGAGAAGACGTTCAATTGCGGGAACCTGGAGACGGCCGGCTGAGTAGAGAACGAACAGTGAGCGAAGCAGGGGGAGACCCAGGCGTGGGGAGGGGCCAGCAGTGTCCAAGGTTGCTGGGAGGCCCCTGTGGTTAGGGTCAGACGGTGTCTCTGGGCTCAGCCATCCACGCCTTCGTGCTGGGGCGAGAGGCGAGGAAGGAGCTCCCCGATGCCCATGAGCAGGGACGGGGCCGAAGGACCGTTTTGTCATCCTGTCAAGTGCTGAGGGCTTTGTGCGGGTTATATATGTGCCTTCAGAATCCCCCTGGGCCTGTAACAGGGCTGCCGACCCCCCGCTCCTGCTCAGGCTGCCCCGTGGGCTGTGCCCCATCCCTGGTTCTCTCTGTGAGAGCACACAGCCCCCTCCAGCTGCTGAAACAGTCAGCATTTCCCTAGAAACGTGGACAGTCCTGCAAGCCCTGAGCAGAGGCATGGTGTCCCCCGGGACCTGTGCCAGCTTCCTATGGGCTGTGTGTGTGCACGTCCGCGGTCAGGCACGCTGTGCCAGCGCGCACAGGCCAGTCCCGCGTCTAATCTAATGCTTCTCCCCACAGGACTTGGCCTGGGCTGTCAGCTACTACGCCCGCTTCTTCATCACCTACGTCCCTTTCTATGGCGTCCTGGGAGCCCTCCTCCTCCTCAACTTCATCAGGTGCCTGAGCTTTGCTGGTTGGTCCCGGGGGCCTCAGGAGCGCTGGCTTTGCTGGGGGCTTTGACGTGAGGGCCACACGTAGAAAGGCCCAGAGTCCTCACTTCCTGCCCTGGGACCTCGCGTCCCAGCCCTTCAGCAGCTCGGGCCTCCTGCCTGCCCTGGGAGGGCTGGGGGTGTGGGGGGTGGCTGTGTCCCCGCCGTGGCCCGCACCCCATGAAGAGTCCGGGGGGTGCCGCCTGAGAATCCGGTGCTGAGCCACGTGCTCTCTTCCAGGTTCCTGGAGAGCCACTGGTTTGTGTGGGTCACACAGATGAACCACATCGCCATGGAGATCGACAACGAGCCTTACCGTGACTGGTTCAGCAACCAGGTGAAGCCACCAGAGCAGGGCGCCAGGGTCCTCCTGTCGGAAGCCACAGGGCTGAGCCCGAAAGAGGGGAGTGTGGGAGGGAAGAGGACACCAGGCGGGATGGTGTGACATTGGGGACTTGCTCCCCTGGGCAAGGCTGAGGCTCACGGTGCCCCTTCCCTCTGCAGCTGGCCGCCACCTGCAACGTGGAGCAGTCCTTCTTCAACGACTGGTTCAGCGGGCACCTCAACTTCCAGATCGAGCACCAGTGAGGGCGGACGGGGCGTGGGGAAGGGACCCCGCGGGGGGATTGGCCGCCAGCCCCATGCCTGGCACTACCTGTCTCTGCCCTGCCAAGGTCTCTGCCCAGTCATAGAGCGTGGCTCTGCAGCCAGCTCTTGGAGGAGGGTTGGTGCCCCTGGCCAGGTCCCCTGGCACATTTGGCAGGAGCCTTCCAGGTACAGGGTGCTTTCACGGGCACCTCACTTGGTCACGCAAGGCTGGCAGGGCAGGGATAATTGATGCCACATCACAGATGGGGAAACCAAGGCCCAGCCGAGTTACTAGCAGACCCTGACACCCCTGTCTCTCCTCCTGTCACTGTACCTTTTCCTTCTTTCTCTTCCTCCTCCTCTCAGCCCCCATCTGTTGCTTTTATTTCCTTTTCTGGAAAATGACATTTTGTCTCTGGTCATCCAGTATCTCTCCACCTCCCTGAAGCACAAACACACTTCTTACCAAGAGCCACTTCACCCCCTCCTTGCACACGCCAGTCGCACAGACACGTGGGACCCTTGTCCTGGCCGTGGCCTGCCCCCGTGACCCCAGCCAGCCTCCGTCTGGGCCATGAGAGGAGGTGGGAGCCCCACAGCCTGAGGGTCCTCACACTCTGCCCCGCTCTTCCCAGCCTCTTCCCCACCATGCCCCGGCACAACTTCTACAAGATCGCCCCGCTGGTGAAGTCTCTGTGTGCCAAGCACGGCATCGAGTACCAGGAGAAGCCGCTGGCCAGGGCCCTGCAGGACATCATCAGGTATGGGGCCAGTGGGTCCCCCAGTGGCCAAGAGCTGCAAGGCCGATGGAGGCTGCGAGAGGCTTAGGCTCCAGCAGGGACCCGGGTTCCCCCGTGGTGGGGGCGGTAGAGACCACATGGCAGGGCCAGGCCGGAGACCCCGCCCTCCTGGCCCAGGACCCCTGCCCTGGGCACCTCCCTTGCTCCTAAGCCTGTGTCAGGAAGGGCTGGGCAGTGCCTCGGGCTCCTTGCTCGGGGCCGGAAGCGGACCTGCCCTCCATCCCTCCGTGGAGGTTCCCTGGGGAGCACTGAGCTGGCAGGCAGCTGTGCGTGGAGCTGAGCGGAAGCCCCCGCTGACCCCAGCCAGGGCCTCCCCAGCCCACCCTCTCTCTGACCCCATCCCTCTCTCCACAGGTCACTGAAGAAGTCTGGGGAACTGTGGCTGGACGCCTACCTCCACAAATGAAGCTGCAGCTCTCAGGGCACCCAGGGGGAAGGGGAAGCAGGTGGGGGTGACAGCCAAAGGGAGGGGTGGGGTCTTGTTCCGTGGGGCGTCTGGGAGGCTCACAGAGCCTTTGGTCTTCCGTTCTCCTCTCCTTTCTCCCTCCACACTTAACTCAGGGGGCCTGCCCCCGGTTGGCCCGGCCCCCTCCCCCAAGGAGCAGAGCCGGTGGCCTTGAGCAGTGCCCCCACCCCCAAAGGGTGGAGGAGACCAGAGGCCCACATGCCGGCTTGCGGCTGCCTCCCCATAGCCTGGACAGGCCTCACGGTCCCCTTTCCTCCCTTACTCTTTCTCTTGCAGTCTGTGCGGAAGGGTCTGGAAAGATGGCTCCTGGGCCGCCCAGACCTGGTCCCACTCTCCTGAGTGGCACAGTGCTCTGCCCTTTTGTAGGAGCTGTATTCTGCGCTCCAGGCAGCCCAGGCATCTAGAAAAGCCCAGATCTCCTTCCCACTGGCGGGAGTGGTAGCTGGGCCTCCCTGCAGATGTCCAGACCCTGGAGCCCAGGGAGAGGGGCCTTGGGACCCCCACTGCCACACCTCCCTGGCCCAGGGCTCTTACAGGCTTTATTCCAGCATCTTTCCTAATTCCAGAGCCTACAGCCTTGTAGCCTTGTACCAGGGAGGAGTCCCTTATGTGGGCTCTGCAGAGGCAGCAGGGGCGAGGGGTGGGGGGAGCAGCCAGCCTACTGGCTCCGCCCCACAGCCCCCCTTGCCCACATTCAGATGTTTGTCCCGGTTGGAGGCCTGAGCGTCTGGAACCATCAGAGCCATCGCCTCCAATAGCCCTGGGACCCTGCTGGCCAGCCCCGACCGGCCCAGGGCCACCCGGCCCGAGCAGCGCTGGGCCCTGTGGGCTGCAGGAGCTGGCACTCGGCCCAGCCCCCTTCTCGTAACGGGGCTGCCGGTCAGGACATGCTGTCTGGCTGTCTCTGACTACGGCGCTCTCATGTCTTTCCTCTTAGCATTTTTGGTGGTGGTGGTTTTTTATCTTTTCCTACAGGATGTGTTGTGGTGGGGAATGGCAGGGGACTGGGCCGTGACAGCCTGCCTTTTACCAATGCCCCTTGCCATCCCCCTTCCCAGGACCCGGTGGGCTGAGCAGCAGAGCCAGGGAGTGACGGGGAGTGTCTCCGAACGAGGCCACCCCGAAGAGCCAGTGGAGTGGGGGGACCTGATGAGGGTGGGACTGGAGGGGAGGGGAGATGGGGAGGAAGGGGGTGGGAGCATGAGAGGGGAGGGAGAGGAGAGCCTGCAGGGCAGCCGCTGGGACCCCGAGAAGCCACATTTGAAAATCTAACCCACTAATCACTTTAGATTCAGGGAGGGGAGGATATGACCGGGCTCAGAGTGGGTGCCTTTTGGGGAGACCTTCTAGTCCCCCCAGCTCTGGCCAGCCAGGAGGGATCAGCAGCTAGTGTGGGCCCCCTTCAGGTTGCCATGGCAACCTGGACCCTTCTAAGGCCTCCCACTAAGAAAGCAACCCTCCCCGCCGCCCCCCCCAGCTGTCACTTACTCCCCCAGAGCAGGAGGAATCCATAGGGAACTGATTTTAATTTTTATCATGTTGCTTCCCCACCTCTACATTTTTTTTAAATAAAAGAAGTAATTTTATTCTCACTTCCTTGTGGCTTAATGAGATGGGAGCCTTGGTGGACATCTGGTAGGTGAGCTGTAAGGGAAGGAAGAGGCCTCCCCCCA
>JAQZBX010099430.1:0-11474 GCA_029593785.1 Cabassous unicinctus
AGGCAAGTTGGCAGGGGAGGCTGGCTGCTGACAGGTTTTTCTGTTATGAAGTTACCTTTATTATTATTATTAAGTTGGTTTTCTGTTTAATAATGATTTTTTGGAATTAGCCATTTAAATGTTTTCATTTAAACAGTGCTTCCTTAAACTCTCCATAACTATTCTTAACTACATAGACTATAGTGATTTTATCTCAAGACAAATTTTACCTTCACAGAACACATTCTCTTAAAAAATTTACCAAATTTTAGTAGAGCTCTTGTAAGAATTTTCATTTATCAATTTAATATTACCATCCGGGGGTATCAAAATATACTCTGACACTGAACAAACAGACAAACGCAAAAAGAGTTATGACACACCAACAGAAACATAAAGCTTACTAATTTTACCCATAATTTTCACTTTTTTGGTATGGCTGTGTTCAACCTCTCCATCATTTCACATCTGTGATTTTACTGTTTTTAGAATTTTTTCTGGAATCTGTGTTACCTGTAATATATAAGCTTGTTCTCTGAAACACTTTTGTTCATAATCAGCAACAAGCTAAGAAAACTTAAACAGCAGAAATACAGTCAAGCTCTAATTTAGCAGTTTACACAGATATTTAACATACATAGTTTGGATTATTACTTTTTAGGAGTACACTTAGGCTTAAAGTTCAGATTTTTGGGATAGGCCCTTTAATTCCTGTTCTTATTTTTGGTATATTTTGTGAAGAAGTAATAAACTTAGTTTCAGCTGAGGGAGGATTGACAGCTGTACTGCTTTTGGTAACTGCTTTAAGTTCTGTTACAGCCTGGAGTGAGCTACTCCGTTGCTGACTAGGTAGGTTTGAGCTAGGTTGGGAATTGCTCATATTGTTTGTCTGAGGGCCCCGAGGAAGGCCCATTAGGAAGTTTCCCGATTTATTAATGAGACTGCCATTTTTATGATATTCAGAATGGTATTCATTGGCCCAGTGTAACCATTTCTGGCATGTTGGACACACATGCGTTGGTATTGATTTATTATTGTCGCTAGATGGAGCTCTCACACCAGTTCTCGCTCGGCAATCTGTTTTCATAAGACCTGGTTTTCCACATTTAAAGCAACTTAAATTATTAATTATATGACTACGTCCCATTATAGCAGCTGTAAAAAGGGTCATGTTATATGTATTAGACCCAAGGTCTTGGCATGCCTTTATATAATACTGTACAGTACCTCCATTTGCCTTTACTGGATGTAAAGCCTTTTTACACTCACTGTTAGCATTAGCAAAAGCCAACATCTGAATAAGCATTTCTTTAAGATCAGATTGAGTTACTGTCTTGTTGACCACATTTGCCAGCCTCGCTACAAATTCAGCATAGGGTTCAGTATTTCCTTGAACAATTTTTAAAATGATTGTACAGCCTGTCCAGGGGTGGAGATTCCTTACCAGGTGACTAGGCAGCACAATTGAACTTGTACAATGGCAATATCATCATATTGAGCTTGGCGAGGAACCCCAGGCCATTGACCTATTTCTAATATTTGTTCAGTGGTAATAGGTACTGTTTCAAAAGACAATAAATCATCTTTTGGAGCAGACGGCTTAATGACCGCTGGAAAAGTTTCATAAACTCCCTTTTCCTTTCTTTTCTTTTTATTAAACTTGAGTTTATCTGTCTTTGCCCGTTCATTAATTTTTTCATATACATTTTCATTAAAATCATCATTAGCTTGTTCTGCTACAGTTTTAACAATAACAGTATCCATTTTAATATCTTCATTTTCATTTGACTGTAATGGTTCAAGAGCAACAGAAATAAGACTACACAAAGACTATACTTGAAGAGGAACTGTTTCCCCTTTTTGATAAGCTTGCCACAATGATTTCATTACTAGTTTTCATTGTTTCAAATTTAACACATTCCGCCCTTGCGGCTAAAATCAATAACAATGTTTTTGTACAAGTGAAAAGAGTTCTAGCAACTCATGGGTCATCACAGACACACCTGTATTCTTCAACAGGGTCTTTAAAACCTCAGAATATTCCTCAAATTGAGTCGACTGATTTCCCATTATCCTGACTATCAAGATTACTTGCCTCACCACACAAGATTCAAGGACCGTCTGACACAGCAACAACAGTCCTTAGTTCCACAGCACTGATCCAGAGAAAAAGATGATGAGAAAAGACTAATCGAGCCCCACATTGGGTGCCATATGTTGTTGTCAGGCTGCGGTGCAAAAGAAGATCAGACAAGTTGGTGCATATGAAGAAGAGGGCTGCAGCTCACTCAGGCAAAAATCAGCCCAGGGATCACTGTGACCCTTTCTTTTATTTAGCTTTAAACAATGCATAAATTCTTCCCCCCAACCTTGCTCTGCCACTATGTTTCTCTTACTACAGCAAGAACACCCTCTTCTCTGGCAGTCTACCAAGGGTCATAAGTTTAAACATTGTTTCTAGCCCTAAATGCCTTAGTCTATGTAACATCTCAGCTTGGTGCATGAGAGCGCCAACTGTTCCTGTATTACTAGATAGTTTTTCTTAGGAATTTATACAGAAACTTCTTAGTGGTAGCTTCATCCCACTCTGCTTCCTCCTACTGAGGTCTGCCATACACAGAGACCTTGGAGACATTTACTAACGTGTCTCTGCTAGCAAACATGCTTCTTGAATGCTTAACCCTTTATGCTCTGATTCTCAGCATCTTCTCCAACAGTCTCTACAATAACAGTCGGAAACTTCAATACACCACTTTCAGCATTGAATGGAATATATGGACAGAAGAAAAATAGGCAACAGAGAGCGTGACTAATATGATAAATTAACTAGTCCTAATAGACATTTACAGATCATTACTCCTCAAAAGACCAGCGATCATGGATCCTTCTCCTGTATAGACCATATGTTGAGTCACAAGACTGCTCTCAATAAATTTAAAATAATTGAAATTATACAAAAAACTTTTCTGTGATCATAAAGGAATGAAGCAGGGAATCAATAATGGAAATAGGGAAAAGTCACCAACATATTGAGATTAAACAACATACTTAAATAATCAGTGGGTCAAAGAAAAAAAATGCAAGAGAATTCAGTAAATATCTTGAGACAAATAAAAACAAGAACACAACATATCAAAATCTATAGTATATATCAAAGCAGTGCTGAGAACGGAATGTACAGCTCTCAATGCTTACATAAAAAAGGAATGGAATTCAAAGAACTAACTGCACACTTGGATGAAATAGTGAAAGAACAGCAAACTAATCCCCAATCTCACCAAAGGAAATAAATAGTAAGGATCTGAGCAGAAGTAAATGAAATTGAGAACACAAAAAGCAATATAAAGGATCAGCAAAACCAAAGTTTTGTTCTTTGGGAAGATAAACAAAATTCACAAACCCTTAAATAGAATGACAATGAAAAAAGGTGGATGATGCAAATAAATGACATCAGAAATAAGAGGCGGGATGTTCCAAATGAGAACACAGAAATAAGAGAGATAATAGGAACAACTGTATACTAAAAATCTAGACATTGTTGATGAGATGGACAAATTCCTAGAAACACAAAAGCAATCTACACTGACACAAAAGAAATACAAGAATTCAACAAACCAATCTCATATGAAGAAATTGAAACATTCATCAAAAACACTCAAAGATGAAAAGCACTGACAAGATGAATTCTAGCAATCATTCAAAGATGAACAAATAACAAACTTGTTCACACTCTTTTGAAAAATTGAACAGGGTGGAACCCTACCAAACTTATTCTATGATGCCAACATCAACTTAATTCCAAAACAAGATAGAAATACTACAAGAAGATAAAGTAAATTACAGACCAATATTTCAAATATATATATATATATATATATATATGCAAAAATCCATATCAGAATAACTGCAAACTGAATAAAAATGCACATTAAAATAATTTTACAATATGATGAAGTGATTTTATCCCAAGGATGATTCATAACAAAAAATCAAATAGTGTAATAAACTACATTAATACAATGAAAGGAAAAAAATCATGAGTCTCTCAAATGATGCAGAAAATGCATTTTGACAAAATGTAGCATCTTTTCTTGATAAAAACACTCCAAAAGACAGGAATAGAAAGAAAAATTCTCAATATGTTAAAGTTTATATATGAAAATCCTATACCTAGCATTTTACTCAGTGGTGAAACACTGAAAGCTTTTCTGCTGAGATCAGGAAAAAGACAAGGATACACCACCGTCACAACTATTATTTAATATTGTGCTGGAAATTCTAGATTGAGCAATTTGGTTTGATAAAGAAATTAAAGGGACCCAAATAGGAAAGGAAGTAGTGCAAATTTTGCTATTCCATCATTATATGGTCCTATATCTAGAAAATCCAGAAAAATCCTCAACCAAGGTGCTAGAAGTAATAGATGAGTTCAACAAGATGGAGGGTTACAAGATTAATATGCAAAAATGGGTAGTGTTTCTGCACCCTACTGATGAGCAATCTGAGCAGGAAAACAGAAAAAAAAAACCCATTTATTATAGTGGCTAAAAGAAAGTAAAAATTAGCCCATGCAATAGGAAAAATATTTGGAAAACACATATCCTATAAAGTTTTCATATCCATGTTATATAAACAGATCCTACAACTCAATGATAAAAAGACAAGCAACCCAACTAAAAAATGGGCACAAGACTTGAATAGACATTTCTCCTAAGAGGAAATAAAAATGGCCAAAAAACACGTGAAAAAATATCCAACATCTCTAGTTATTAGGGAAATTTAGGTCAAAACTACAATTAGATACCACTTCTCACCTTATATAACAGCCATTATTAAAATAAAGATTACTACAAGTGCTGGAAAGGACGTGGAGGAACAGGAATACTCTTTTACTGTTGTTGCTAAAATATGATGGTGCACCCTCTGTGGAAGACAATTTTGCAGTACCTCAAGAATCTGAATATAGAACTGCAATATGATCCAGCAATGAAATATTGTATGGTGTCACTTATATGATCTATATATGAAGAATAAACTCATGGAGGTAAACTCTAAAGCATATGTTTCTAGAAAATAGAATGTATTTTGAGAATAGGAGATCATGGTTATTTTATGTAGAATTTTTAATAAGGTTTATTGTAAAAATGTGGATATGAATAGAGTTGATGTAAAACATTAGTGTGGGTATAACTAACACTATTGATTTATACATGAGATTGTTGCTGAAATGGATAGTCTGTGGATGCAAATAAAAATTGAAAGAAAACTAGAGAATAATCTAGGCAATGTATAACAGTGATTTTGGTGGTGGATGAAGATTGTGTTTAATCATATAAATAAATGAATGCTCTTATTTTACAAAGAAGATGAAGACATTTTACAGTATAAATATAAGAACATTCTTTGAGAAATGTTAATAATATGGATATACCTGGGAAAATTAATAGTGTAACTTATGGACAATAGTTAACAGCAATATTGTAATTTTTATCCAGCCCTGGCCAAGATATTTTATGAATTCTAGGGAATATCAATAGGGAGGCATAAAGGCATATAAGATTTTTCCTTTTGGAGTAATGAAAATGTTCTAAAATTGACTAAGGTGATGAGAGCACAACTCTGTGAATAAAATGAGTCACCCTGAATGTACACATTGAATGGACTGTAAAAACATGGGATTGGATAACACATGGAATCAAATCATAGAAGACAGACTGTGGGTAACATGAAAAATATGAGAATGTTCTCTTATGAATTAAAACAAAAATATAATACTAATATAGTTCATTAATAATCAGGTGGGTTGGGGGAAATACACCAAGTGTAAGATGTGGACTATAGGTATTAGTAATATTTTGACAATGCTATTCCATAGTTTGGAACAAAAATGTCACCACAATGCAAGGTGTTGTTGGGGTGATTTCTGGAAGCCCTCTATGATGATATGCATGTTTCTTTTTAAGTTCACAACTATTACTACAGAATTTTTGTTTATGTATGTTCAAGCGTGAATGATATACTTCAATAAAATTTTATTTAAAAAAGGTAAATTGTTATAAGAAACAATGAAGAAAACTATATATTAATAAAAGGTGCAATCCACAAAGAATATAACAATCATAATAATTATTCATCTAGCAATGGTGCCCCAAAATACATGAAGCTAACACTGTCAAAACTAAAGGGATAAGGACAACCAGCAAGATGGCAGCAGAGTAAAGAGCTCTGAGAATCAGCTCCTGCTACGGGGCAGTTGGTGATTACCCACAACTAACTAGAGCACTTATTATTTGGGGGCTGCAGAAGACAGCATTACATCCTGCAACATCCTGGGAAGAAAAGAAGTAGGAGACTACCCATCTGCAGAGAAGATTCATAAGTAGAGCACTCCACGCCATGGAGGCCCATTCTCCACTGGAGGCACAAGCCACATCCGGAGCTGTTCCAAGGCTGGAATTGAAAGTTCCATTTCCCAAAATGGGCACCAACTTCAGCTACTGATTAGTAAATTCAGCTGGCTAAAGTATAATCCTAAGAACAGCTAAAGTTTGAACCTGTCCAAGTCATAAAGTATCGGCGGCTGCCATCTTAACTTTGCACCTGACATGCGGGGAAGCGGGGCTGACTGAAAATTGTAGTGATGGGAAGGACTGGCCTTTTGCCATCTATATCAGATTGCCTGTCTAGTCTAAGCTTCAGGCCCAACTCGGGCAGGGAGAAAGCTGGGGGGTGGGAGGTGAGGTGACCCAGCCTCTCTAGGAAATTATAGGCCATGCTGCAGAGGCCAGTGATCATCCTACTTTGGCAGCACAAGCCACCCCAGGAGCTATTCTGTGGCAAAAATTGGAAGCTCTATTTCTGAAAAACAGGGGAGGAAGAGATGGTTGGCCACCTATTTCAGCTACTGATTAGTCAATTTGGCTGACTAAAGTATAACCCTAAGAACAGCTAAAGTTTGAGCCTTTCCAAGTCAGAAGGAGGCTGGTAGCTGCCATTTTGATGCTACCCCCTGCATGAGGGGAAGCCAGGCTGATTGAAAATCACAGTGACAGTAGAGACCGGTTTCTTTCACCCAGATTTGCTTGCAGCCTTAGCCTAGGCTTCAGCCCTACCTCTAGCAGGGAGGAAGCTGACAGGCCCTGCAACAGCCTATCCAGGTGACTGCAGGTACATTTAGCTGGCACAGACTGAATAATTTGAAATCTACCAGGGCAACTGTGGTCATCTTGGACATGCACTGCATAGATTGCAGCCCACACCTGCAACTCCATCCCTGCCCCAGGAAGGGGAGAAAGGAACATGAAGCTTCACCAGTCTCTCTGGGCAACTATAGTCTAGCCCTGCATGATTTGGATTATTCCACACAGCTGTGGATCTGTCCCTACCCCTGGCAAAGGAGAAACTGGGGAGAAGCATCATTTATCCTTGGGGCAATGATAGTAGCTTGAGCCTCCACAGCTTATAGCATCAGCTACATCTTTGGCTTCTACTACACAACCAGCAAGGGAGAAAGGGCAGAAAGCTCTAAATTAAAGAGAAAAAATGCACCCAGAATAAATAATCTAGTAAGCCAGATGCCAAGACACCAACAAAAAGTTACAATCCACACCAAGGAAAAGGAAGATATGGCCCACATAAAGGAAAAAGATAAGCCTCCAGATGACATAAAGGAGTTGAGACAACTGATCATAGATGTTCAAACAAATTTCCTTTATCAATTCAATAAGATGTCTAAATAAATTAAGGATATTAAGAAGACATTGCATGAGCACAAAGAAGAATTTGAAAGCATATATAGAAAAATAGCAGATCTTATGGGAATAAAAGGTGCAATAAATGAAATTAAAAATACACTGGATTAATATAATAGCAGATTTGAGAAGGCGGAAGACAGGATTGGTGAGCTTGAAGAAATGGCCTCTGAAAGTGAACATACAAAAGAATAGATGAAGATAAGACTGGAAAAACTTGAAGAAGGTCTCAGGGAACTAAAGGATAGCAAGAGATTTGCAAACATACATGTAATGTGTGTCCGAGAAGGAGAAGAAGAGGGGCAGAAGGATTATTTGAAAAAATAAAAGTAGAAAATTTCCCAGCCCTATTGAAGGACATAGATATCCATGTCCAAGAATCATGACATATTCCCATCCTAAAAAAATCTGAATAGGCCAACTCTGAGACACATATTAATCAGAATGTTAAATGCCAAAGACAAAGAGAGAATTCTGAGAGCTGCAAGAAAAAAACAATGTATAGCATATAAGGGATAACCAATAAGATTAAGTGCCAATCTCTCATCAGAAATGATGGATGCAAGAACACAATGGTATGATATATTTAAGATACTACAAAAGAAAAACTTTTAGCCAAGAATCTTATATCCAGCAAGATTGTCTTTCAAAAATGAAGGCAAGTTTAGAATATTCACAGATTAACAGAAACTGAGAGAGTTTGTAACCAAGAGAACTGTTCTGCAGGAAATACTAAAGATTGTGCTACAGCCAGAAAAGAAAAGACAGGAAAGAGAGGTCTGGAAGAGAGTCTAGAAATGAAGATTATATCAATAAAAGTAAAAATGTGTCAAAAGAGCAGAGAAAATAAAACATGACAGGTAAAACCCAAGTATTCAGAAATAAACTTAACCAGCAATGTAAAGCTTTCGTACTCAGAAAACTACAACTCATTGTTGAAAGAAATTTAAAAAGACCTAAATAATTAGAAGAACATTCAGTGCTCATAGATTGAAAGACTAAATATCAATAAGATGTCAAATCTTCTCAAAAAGATATACATATGTGGGATGGATGTGGCTCAAATGGTTGGGTGTCTATCTCCCATAGGGAAGGACCTGTGTTCGATCTCCGAGACATTCCTGTTAAAAATAAATAAATAAATAAATAAAAATTTTAAAAAAGTATATACAGATCAATGCAATCCTGATAAAAACTCCACCAGCATTTTTTAAATAAATGGAAAACATGCTTGTCAAATTTATGTGGAAGGGTAATGGGTCCTGAAAAGCCAGAAACATCCTAAAAAGGAAAAGCAAAGTTGGATGACTGTCATCTCCAGAATTTAAGTTGTATTACCTAGCTACAGTGGTGAAAACAGCATGGCACTGGCATAAAGACAGACACATAGACCAATGGAACTGAAATGATGGTTAAAAAACAGACCCTCACATCTATGGTCAACTGATTTCTGACTAGCTTGTCAAACCCACCGAACTTGGGCAGAACTGTCCCTTCAACAAATGGTGCTGAGAAAATTTGATGATATCCATAGCAAAAGAAGGAAAGAGAACCCCTATACAAAAATTAACTCAAAATGAATAAAAAACTTAAATATTAAAAGCAAGAACCATAAAGCTTCTAGCAGAAAATGTAGGGAAATATCTTCAAGATCTGGTGGTAAGTGGTGGATTCTTAAAGGAGATAAGAGGAGGATTGAGATGGATTACTGATATTTAATGTATGTAGAAGTTTTAATTAGCTTTACTGTAAAAGTGTGGAAATGTACAGATTTGATGGTAACACATTATACTGAGTAACAGTTAGTTTATAAATGGGGATGTGGCTGAAAATGGCAGTCTAGAGATGTAAATGCCAATTGACAGAAAGCTAGAGAATAATCTAGGGACGGAATAGAATAGTAAACCCAGAGGTGGATGAGAATAGTGGTTGATGGTAGAGATACAAGGGTGTCCTTTGTGAGCTAGAGCAGTTGTACATCAGTATTGCAGGATGGTGGGAATGTGGAGAAACATGGAAAAAATACAACTGGGGTGACATATGGAGTGTGGTTAACAGTAATAATGTAATATTCTTGCCAAAGATGTACTGTGCCAAAGAAGTCCTGTGTTGATGATGGGGGAGTATGGAAAATGTATGCCAAATTGTGTGCTGTGGAACTGGTAATAATTGGATCATATTGTTTCATAAACTGTAACAAATGTTCCACCATATGTGGTGTGTTGATAGAGGGCTGTTGCTTGGGAATTCTGGACATGTGGATGATTGTTTTGTAAGTTTAAACTTCTGTCATAAAAATATATTTAAAAAAATAATAATATGGTGGTTTGGGGGAAAGATACACAAAGTGTAAGATAAGGACTATAATTTGTAGTATGATTTTAACAATATTCTTTCATAACTTGAACAAATGTCTCACAATAATGCAAGGTGTTAGTGGAGGGTTGATGCATGGAACCCCAGTATGATGTTATGAATGTTTGCTTTCTAAGTTCACAACTTTTAGTAAATATTTATTGTATAAATATACATTTCATGTATAAATGATATAAATAATAATAATAATAATTGGCTTGGTTGGGGGAAAATTCTCTGGTAAGTAGTCATAGTTTGAGGATGCTCTTTAATCATTAGTTAAAAATGTTTCACAACAACTCAAGGTATTGGTGGTAGGGTGAGGTATGAGAGCCATGTATATTATATATGTTTGTTTTGTAAGTTCACAATTATTACTATACACTTATTGTTTATGTGTGTTCATGTATGAGTGATATATTTCAATAAATTAAAAAATTCTAAAGGGATAAAATTTATACAATAATATTTCAAGAGTTCAATACACGGCTCACATCAATAGAGATAACATCTCAACAGAAGATCGATAAGGACATAGAAAACTTTAATATTTTGAGAAATATACTACACCTAAGAGACATATATAGAAGAGTTCACTGCAAAACAGCAGGAAGTATATTCTTCTCTGGTGCTCTTGGATACTTCTTCAGGATAACCCACATGCTGGTGACAAAATTCTCAATGAATTTTAAAAGATTGAAATTATACAAAGCACTTTCTCTGATCATAACGGAATTAAGTAAAAAAAAAAAAAGCAGGTGAAGGACTGGAAATTGCACACATTTATGGAAGATAAATAACATACTCTTGAGCAATCACTAGGTCAAATAAGAAATTGCAAGAGAAATCAGTAAATGTCTCCAAGACAAATGGAAACAAGAACACAACATACTAAAACTTATGGGATGCACCAAAGGCAGTGCTGAGAGGAAAATGTCTAGCCCTAAATGCCAACATTATAAAGGATGAAAGAACTAAAATCAAAGATCAACTTCACACCTGAGGGAATTAGAAAAGGAATAGCAAACTAATCCCAAAGCAAGCAGAAGGAAAATAATAACACAGACTACAGCAGAAATAAATTAAATGGATAACAGAAAAATAAAAGAGCAAATCAACAAAACCAAAAGCTGCTTTTTTGAGACTAACAAAATTGATAAGCCCTTAGCTTGATTGAAAAATAAAAATAAAAGAGAGAATGTGCAAATAAATAAAATCAGAAATAAGAGAGGGGTCATTAACACTGACCATATAAAAATTTAAAAACTCATAAAAGGATATGATGAACAACTCTACAGTAAAAGCTACACAACTTATATGAAATTGACAGTTTCTTATAAACCCAAAAACAACCTACATGGAACCTAGAATAAAAAGAACACTTAAACA
>JAQZBX010099431.1:0-11475 GCA_029593785.1 Cabassous unicinctus
CGCCGTGCGAGCCAGCCTGCCCTCACAAGGAGGCGCCAGGAAGCGAACCCGGGGCCTCTCATATGGTAAACGGGTGCTCTATCCATTGCGCCACACCCGCTTCCTGCCGTGAGGTTGCTGCATCAGCCCACTGCACTGCTCAGGCCGGCGTGCCCTCACAAGAAGGCCTCGGGACGCGAACCCGGGCCTCCCATATGGTAAACGGGGGCTCTATCCACTGAGCCACACCCGCTTCCCCAAAGAATCAAATTTTGATTTTGTTAATTCTATTGTTTGTTTTTAATTCTCAATTTCACTTATTTCTGTTCTAATCTTTATTTCTTTCCTTCTGCTTGTTTTGGGGGTTATTTTGCTGTTCTTTTTCTAGTGCCTCCAGGTATGCAGTAAGGTCTTTATTTTAGCTCTTTCTTCATTTTTAATGTAAGCTTTTAAGACTATAAATTTCCCTCTTAGCACTGCCTTCACTGCATCTCATAAGTCTTGATATGCTGTGTTCTCATTTTCATTTGTCTCACAGTATTTACTGATTTTGCTCAAAATTTCTTCTTTGACCCATTAATTGCTTGTTTAAGAGAGTGTTATTTAACTTCTATATAATTGTGAATTTTCCAGTTCTCCACCTGTTATTGATTTCTAGTTTCATTCCATTATGGTTAGAGAAGATGCTTTGTATAGTTTCAATCTTTCTAAATTTATTGAGACTTGTTTTGTGATCCAACAGGTGGTCTATCCTGGAGAATGATCCATGTGCAATTGAGAAGAATGTATATCCTGCTGTTTTGTGGTGCAATGTTCTGTACATGTCTGTTAGGTATAGTTCATTTATATTATTCAAGTTCTCTGTTTCCTTATTGATCTTCTGTCTAGATGTTCTGTCTATTGATGAGAGTGGTATATTAAGCTCTCTATTATTGTAGAAACATCTATTTCTCCTTTCAGTTTTGTCAGTGTTTGCCTCATGTATTTGGGGCACCCTGGTTAGGTGCATAAATATTTATAGTGTTATTTCTTCTTGGTGAATTGCCCCTTTCATTAATATATAGTGTCTGTGGCAGTTTGAAATTATTTTATGAATCCCCAAAAGAGAAATATATTTGTAAACTAATCTATTCCTCTGGGTGTGATGCCCTTTGATTGCATTAAATTCAGTTGAGGGGCCTTTGATTAGATTAATTGATAAGATAGATTTAGGGCTTTTGATTGGACTACATCAGTGAGGTGTGACTCAGGTTGAGTCTTTGCCCCCTTGCTGGGTCTGATATAAATGGAAACATAGAGACACTATGACACAGGAAAAAAAGGGAACTGCCATGTTTGATTCTGCCATGTGAGAGAAAAGACTCCAGTTTTGTTCACAGCTGAGCTACAAGGAGAGAAGCCCTAAGAAACAAGTACTATGCCCAGTTGCTCACAGATGAGCTCCAAGAGATGGTAGATTCTGGAGGGAAAGGCTGAAACCTCAGCAGAGATCAGTGGCCATCTTGCTTCACTATGTGGCAGCATGCTGGGATCAACAATAGCTGACTTTGGTGAGAAAGCATCTCTGCTGATACCTCAATTTGGACATTTCATGGCCTTGGCACTATAAGCTTTTACCCCAATAAATCCCCATTATAAAAGCCAACAGATTTCTGGTACTTTGATTTGGCAGCCCTTTGGCAAACTAAAAGACAAAGTGTCCTTCTTTGTCTTTTATAACAGCTTCTGACTTAAAGTCTAATTTTTATGATATTAGTATAGCCACTCCAGCTCTTTTTTGGTTACTATCTGCATGGAATATCTTTTTCCATCCTTTCATTCTCGACCTATTTGTGTCTTTGGGTCTAATGTGGGTCTCTTATAAACAATGCTTCTTTATCCATTCTGCCAATCTATGTCCTTTGATTGGGGAGTTTAATCCATTTACATTATTGTAAATGTAGTACTTACTTCAGCCATTTTGTCCTCTGGTATTTATATGTTATATACATATTTTTTTGTCTCTCTTTTCCTTTATTACAACCTTCTTTTCTGTATAGTTGATCTTCTATGATGCATCTAACTGATTCTATCATTTCTGCTTCTGTATATATTTTAAATACTTTCTTTGTGGTTACCCTGAAGTTTATATTACACAGACTGCATCTATAACCTACTAATCTGAAAAGATACCAGTTTAGCTTCAATAGCATACATGTTCTCTGCCTCCATATCCCTCTGTTTCCTCTCTTTATGTTGTTTTTGTCCCACTTTACCACTTTATATTTTGCATGTTCATTAGCAGAAAATATGCCTTTTTCTTATTCACCGGGATTCGATCCTAGGAACCTCTGATGTGGGAGAGAGGCATCCTACCACCTGCACCACCTTTAGTTCCTGGTTTTTCGGCACATCTCATTTTGGCCCTCCCTTGTGTCACTCTCCTGTTACATCATCATCTTGTTGCGTGGCTTGGCAGGGCCTGACAGTGCACCCATGCACGGGGCCTGATGGCACACCCGCGTGCGAGGCCTGGGGGCTCACCCACTTGCAGGGCCTGACAATGCACCTGTGCACGGGGCCTGGCAGTGTACCCGCTCACAGGGCCTGATGGCGCACCCACACGCGGGGCCTGGGGGGCTCACCCACTTGCGGGGCCTGATGGCGCACCTGCACATGCGGCCTGGTGGCACACCCGCTCGCAGGGCCTGGCGACCTGCACGCCTTCTATATTTTTCTTTATTTTTACCGAGAGGTCCTGGGGATCAGACCCAGGTCTCTCCACATGGGAGATGGACGTCCAACCATTTGAGCCACACCTGCCCCCCAGAATTCTTTTTCTTTCTTTTTTTTTTATCTTTGGCATTTGACATTCTAATTAGTATGTGTCTCAGAGTAAGTCCATTAGGATTTATTCTGTTTGGAGTATGTTGCACTTCTTGGACATGCATATTTATGTTTTTCATTAGGTTTGGGAAATTTTTGGCCATTATTTCCTCAAATATTCTTTCTGCCCCCTTTTCCTTTCTCTTCTCCTTCTGGACACCCATAACATGTATATTTGCGTACTTCATGCTGTCACTCAAATCCCTGAGACACTGCTCGATTTTTTCTATTCTTTTCACTACCTGTTTTTCTGACTGTATGATTTCAGTTGACCTGTCTTCTAGTTCACTTTTAAATCTGCCTGTTCAAATCTGCTGTTTAATGCCTCTAGCATATTTTTAATCTCTATTATTCTGACTTTCCTCCCCATAATTTCTATTATGTTGCTTTTTATTCTTCCAAATTCTTCTTTCTGCTTACACATTGTCTTCTTAATATCCTTTAGCTCTTTATTCATATATACCTTCATCTTGAATTGATTTAGGAGATTTGTTTGTATATCTTTGATTAGTTGTTCCAACTTCTGAGTCTCTTCTGAAGTTTTAATTTATTCCCTTGACTGAGCCATGTCTCCCTGTTTCTTAGTGTGGCTTGTTCTTTTCTGCTGATATTTAGGCATATACTTACCTTGATGAATTAACTTTGAAGGTCCATTTCTCCTTGTCTAGGGTTTTATTGTTGGTTGGCTTTGTGTTAAGCTCTTCTTGACACTTGGTCCAACTTATTCTAGGCCTTTAGAATAGCCCGTGTTTAACTGTTCAGATTTTCCCAGCCCTTCATCTGATTCTTGCAGTGGACATGTGGAGCAATTTAAAAAATCGCACTTTTTGTGCAATTGTTTTACCTCCAGGAGAGCGTTTCCTTTCCTCTGTTCCTTCTTTGGGATTCTTGATCTGTTCTGTTTTTTTGTTTATTTGTCCGGGTTTTTTTTTTTTTTTAAGTATTATTATTGAAGTAATGAGAATGCTCTAATAATGATTGAAGTGATGAATGCACAACTATGTGATTATGTTCCGTTTTTGTGCAGAATTTTCTCCCCAGCTCCTCTGATCTGTTTAAATGCTCTCCCTCACTCTGCCCTGTTTTCCTTTCTGGGACCAGTCCTAACTTACAGCAGTTAGGGTTAGCCCTCCTCCTTTTTTCCTGTAAGGCTTTTCTGCCTCCAGTTTCTTCCCCATAAGGGTATCCCACCCTAGGCAGCCAGAGGGGTCAATCCAGAAAGGTGGGTCACTTCAGAAAAGTCCATTTTACATTTAGGTGGTTCAGTCAACAAAAACTGGATTAAGGGCACAACAGTTCGTAACAGCAGCTCTACCACAGTCTCTCTTTCCACCCCTCACCCCCTGGGGGCACCTTTTGTATGCAGTGCTCCTCACCAGCTTGTGTTTCACCTAGGGTCTCTGTGGACTTGGGTCTCTGTGCCTGGATATGTGTGGGATTCTAGCTCACTGCTGTGAGTAGCTCTATAATGTCTGTCTGCAGTTTGAGGGACCTAGGCTGCTGCCTCTGAGATACTCCCAAGCTGTGTGGGACCCAGTGTAGGGGAGGGGGATGGCCTGGTGGTCTGATGCAAATTTCCTACAAATATTTTTCTTTTCCGTCGATTTAGAATTTGTGGAGTCCTTCTCAAGTATCTACCATCCTCCAGAGTTCTAAGCAAGTAGGATTTGTCTGCCTTTTGTGTCTGGCTTCTTTCACTTGACATGATGTCTTCAAGGCTCAACCACATTGTAGTGTAGATCAGAACTTTATTCCTTTTTATGGCTTTTTATTCCATTGTGTGTATAGACCACATTTTATTGATCAATTCAACAAACACGAGGCTGTTTCCATCTTAGGTTCTTGTGAACAATGTGGCTATGAACATGTAGGCAGATGTATTTGTTTGATTCCCTATTTCAATTCCTTGGGGATGCACATCTACCCACACTCACAACAGCTCATTTTGTATCAAAGACAAACCTATTTATTGTATCAATAAAAGTAAAAGGACTCAATTTGCCTAGATAAAGAAAAAGATTTTCAGGTACTTTAGCAGAGCAAAATACAACTCTTAGCAATTATAAGAAACACACTTAGAATTAAAGAATTAGAAAAGTTTGAAAATACAAGGATGGGAAGAATACATGAGAAATCTAAATAGAAAGAAAGCAGAGATTGCTATCTTTATACCAGAAAAAAATAGAATTAAGACCAAAAAAGCACTTTACATTGCTAAAAACTCCAATCCCAACAAATAATACAGTGGCTTTCAAATGAAGAAGCCACAAAAATTTCAAGTATTCAGAAGTACACTAATAATAGGAAACTAACACATCACTCTCAGTCTTAAGCTGTTAAAAACTGAATAAAATACAGGTAAGAACATAAAATACATAAATAACTATCAATAATATAACTTACAGATCAAAATCTGTACCCTTATAATAATGAATATAAACTTCTTTTCAAGCAATAAGGACATTTATGAAATTTTACCATATTAATCAAGATGAAACATTCAACACATTTCTTTTTTTTTTTTAAGATTTATTTAATTTATTTACCCTCCCCCGCCCCCAGTTGTCTATTCTCTGTGACTGTTCATTGTGTGCTCGTCTTCTCTTTTAGGAGGCACCAGGAACTGAAACCGGGACCTTCCACGTGGGAGGGAGGCACCCAATGGCTTGAGACACCTCCACTCCCTGCTTATTGTGTCTCTCATTGTGTTTCCTTGTTGTGTCTTTTTGTTGCAACATCTTGTTGTATCATCTTGTTGCGTCAGTTTGCTGCACCAGTCCATCACGCCAGCTCACTGTCTTGTTCTACTTCTTTAGGAGGCACTGGGAACTGAACCCGGGACCTCCCATGTGGTAGGTGGGTGCCCAACTGCTTGAGCCACATCCACTTCCCTCAACATATATCAAAAAATATACCAGGTACAGCATTTGCTGGCCACAATGAAATATAAATTGAAATGATTGAGGTAGTTCTGGGAAGATGTTGTCAGATAGGCAGGCAGGGCTAAACCCTCTCACAAAAACAATGGAGAAGGGCCAAAAGCTGGCAAGGGTCCTGCTTTGGGGGTCAGCAGACCAGGACAGCAGACCAGGACAGTGCCAGGAGGGCAAGGGACAGAGAGAAGAAGAACCCAAAACAACAAACATGAGTTCTCACACCTCCACTGCAGCCAGGAAGGGCTCCTTTGCCCAACCCCAAGACGATAAGCTCAGATAAAACCCCTGGGACGCTACAGCCAACTGAGAGGGCAACAGATGTCTTCCTCCCTGTAGGCTGTTACAAGGGAAAAGGGGGAGGGATGGGGGTGGGGGGGGCATTCTCTTCAGTGAATTTGATCAGCAGAGCCTGCTTTGAATTTCAGCTTTTGCCAAATCAGAAACACAGCAAAGCAGAGATTGAAAGAAATACCTCTGTGGTAAGGTTCACTGATGATCACCATTGTTGCAGTTTGGCAGTTTGATGTAATTATGAATTCCAAAAATCTACATTAGATTAGGCTTGTAAACTGGTATGCTAATGTGGGCATGATTAAGCAATGATTAGGGCATTAACTGGGCCATGTCAGTAGGGCCTTGAGCCCCACCCCTAGGTGAGTGGGGAATCAAATATAAAAGGCATGGCAAAGGACAGAGGGAGCAGTTTTGATGTTGGAGTTTAGATGTTGGAGAGAAGGCCCCGGGATAGAGATGAGCCATTTGCCTGAGAGTTCACAGCTGACCTTCTGGAGAGAAGCAAACCCTAGAGAGCCTCATAGTCTACAGCTGACCTTGTGGAGGAAACAGAGGAGCTGAGCCCAGAGAGAAACACAGCCCCGGGAAGAGAGGAACCCAAGAAGCCTGAACCCTGGCAAACATCGGCAGCTGTCTTGCTCCAACAAGTGACAATGGACTCTGGTGAGGGAAGAAACTTATGCTTTATGGCCTGGTAACTGTGGACTTCTACCCCAAATAAATACCCTTTATAAAGACCAACCCATTTCTGGTATTTCGCATTAGCACCCCTTTGGCTGACTAATACAACCATCTACTGGTCAACCAGGAAATTGAAAAGAGAAAAACTGCTTTTAGGTCTTTGCTCCCAGTTTTAAGTCTTTGCTTTTAGGTTTGCTCCCACCCCTGGGAAAAAATCTGAACCCCATTAGTGAATCCCTGACCCATTGTTGATAATTTAAGCTGAATAATTTTGAAGACTTAGAATAATATGAACCAAATATCACAGAACTATGGGGAAAAAAAACACTAGGCAGAGAGAGAAATTGGCCATCAGAGTAAATTCACCAACATGCTCAGATGCCTAGACATCAGCAAAAAATTACAAGCCATACTAGGAAACAGGAAGAGATGGCTCAACCAAAGGAAGAAACCAAATATCCTAAAGAGATACAGGATTTAAGACAATCAATGATAATCACACAAACCTCCTAAATCAATTCAAAGAATTTAAATAAAATATGACTAAAAATTTAAAGGATATTAAGAAGACACTAGCTGAGCATAAAGAACAATTTGAAAACCTGCAAAGAAAAGTAACAGAGCTTATGGGAATAAAAGACACAATGGATGAGATTAAAAATATAATAGAGGCACATAAGAGCAGATTTGTATTGCTCAAAGACAGAGTTAGTGATTTCTAAGACAAAACATCTGAACTGGAAATGACAGGAAAACAGAAAGAGAAGATGGAAAAAATGGAACAGGGTCTTAGGGAACTGAATGCCAATGTGAAACGCACAAACATACACATTATTGGTGTCCCAGAAGAAAAGGGAAAAGGGGCAGAAAGAATATTTGAGGAAATAATGATAGAAGACTCCCCAACCCTTATGAAAGACATAAATATCAATATCCAAGAAGGATAACACACCCCAAACAGAATAAATCCAAATAGACCTACCCAGAGACACATACTATTCAGAATGACAAAATCAGATATAATTAGAGGATTCTGAAAGCAACAAGAGAAAAGCAAAGCATCACATACAAAGGAACCTTAACAAGATTAAGTGCCGACCTCTCATCAGAAAATAAGGAGGTGAGAAGAAAGTGGCATGATGTATTTAAGGTACTGAAAGAAAAAACTGCCAGCCGAGAATTCTGCATCTGGCAAAACTGTCCTTCAAAAATGAGGGTGAGTTCAAAGTCTTCACAGACAAGCAGAAACTAATAAAATATGTTACCAAAAGATCAGAATTACAAGAGATACTAAAGGGAGTGCTGCAACCTGAAAGGAAAAAAACAAGGGTGAGAGACTTGGAGAAGAGTATAGAAATGAAGATTATTAGGAAGGGTAAAAAGACAGACAATAGTAAGATATGCAACCCCAACAAAAATCCCACCAGCTTTTTTTACAGAAATGGAAATGTCAATTATCAAATTTATTTGGAAGGGTAAGGGGCCCCAAACATCCAAAAATGTCTTTAAAAGAAGAACAAAGTTGGAGGACTCTCACTTCCTGACTTTAGAGCATATTACTTAGCTCCAGTGGTTAAAAGCAGCATGGTACAAGCATAAAGAAAGACAGACTGACCAACGGAATGGAATCAAGAACTCAGAAATAGACCCTCTCACATCTACAGTCAAGTGATTTTTAACAAGGTTCCAAGCCCTTCCAGGTGGGCCAGTCTATTCAACAAATGGTGCGGAGAGAACGGGATATCCATATCCAAAAAAAAGAAAGAGGACCTCTATCTCTCATCTTATACAAAAATTAACTCAAAATGGATCAGAGACCTAAACATAAAAGCGAAAATCACAACATTCCTAGAAGAAAATGTAGGAAAACATCTTCAAGACCTTTTGGTAGGCGGTAGTTTCTTAAACTTTACACCAAAAGCATGAGCAACAAAAGAAAAAAATAGAAAAATGGAACTTCCTCAAAATTAAACACTTTTGCACCTCAAAGGGCTTTTTCAAAAGGGTGAAAAGGCAGCTGACTCAATGGGAGAAAATATTTGGCAATCACATATCTGATAAGCGTTTAATATCCATGATCTATAAAGAGCTGCTACAACTCAACAATGAAAAGACAAACGACTTGATTAAAAAAATGGGCAAAAGATCTGAAAAGACAATTGTCCAAAGAAGAAATATAAATGGTGAAAAAACACATGAAAAAAAGTTTAATGTCTCTAACGATTAGGGAAATGCAAATCAAAACTAAAATTAGAGATCACTTCACACCTATTAGAATGGCCACTATTAAAAAGTTGGAAAATTATAAGTGTTGGAGAGGATGTGGAGAGATAGGAAGACTTATTCACTGTTGGTGGGAATGTAGAATGGTACAGCCACTGTGGAGGACTGTTTGGCAGTTCCTAAGGAAGTTGAATATAGACTTGCCATGTGACCCGGCAATACCATTACTAGGTGTATACTCAGAAGAACTGAGAGCAGTGACACGAACAGGCATCTGCACACCAATGTTCATAGTGGCATTATTCAAGATTGCCAAAAGTTGGAAACAACCCAGGTGACCAACAATCGATGAATGGATAAACAAATTGTGGTGTCTATACATGATGGAATATTATGCAGCTGTAAGAAGAAATGAAGTCATAAAGCATATGACGACATGGATAAACGTGGAGGATATTATGTTGAGTGAAGCAAGCCAGACACAAAAGGACAAATCCTGTATGATTGTGCTATTATGAACTAAATATATTGTGTAAATTCATGGAGTTAATAATTAGAATATAGGTCACCAGAAAATAGAAGGAGGGTAGAGAATGGAAAGCTGAGGGTTAATCTGTGCACAATTGGCAAAAAGGTTGTTTGTAAATTTTTGGAAATCAATAGAAATGGTGAAAGCACATCATAGTGTTTGTAACTAACAGAGCTATTATATGAGTATGACAGTGGTTTAAAGGATAAGTCTAAGGTCATGTATATTACTAGAAGGAAAGCTAAAAAATATAACACGGGAATGTATAAAAAAGTGAAACCATATGTAAGATATGATTATGGGTGATATTGCATATATAAGATGGTTTTTGCAAAATATAAATACAAATAAACTAGAAAGACAGAAACAGAACAGCAGTTATATACAGCAGGGGAAACAGACTGAGAGATGATGAGGTTTTGTTTGTTTTTTGTTTATTACTATTATTGGAATAATGAAAATGCTCTAAAAATGATTGAAGTGATGAATGTACAACTATGTGATAATACCACATACCATTGATTGCACACTTTGGATGGATTTATGTTTTATTAGTATGTATCAATAAAATTGATTTGTTAAAAAAAGAAATGATTAATAACAAAGTTCCCTTTAAACAAGTTTTGGGTCAAAGGGGAAATATGAAGTAAAATTTGAGTATGTATAGAAAATGATACTAGAAACACAATATCAGAATCTATGGGACACAGCTAAAGCAGTACTCCAAGGAAAATTCATACCTTTAAATATGTATATCAGTAAAAATAAACTAGGGGAAGTGGATGTGGCTTAAGCAGTTGGGCATCCACCTCCCACATGGGAAGTCCCAGGTTCAGTTTCCAGTGCCTCCTAAAGAAGATGAGCAAGACAACGAGCTGACACAACAAGATGACACAATGAGGACACATGAGGAAACACAATGAGAGACACAACAAGAGGGAGCAGAAGTGGCTAAAGCGATTGGGTGTCTCCCTCCCACATGGGAGGCCCTGGGTTTGGTTCCCAGTGCCTCCTAAAAAAAGAAGAAGATGAGCAGACACAGAGAGTGCACAATGAACAGACACAGAGAGCAGACAGTGAGCACAAACAACAAGGGGGGGGATAAATAAATAAAATAAATCTTAAAAAAAAATAGTCTAGCCAGCAAGACTTTAAAAAAAAACACATAAACTAATTATCTGTCTAACTCAAATACTAGAAAGATATACCAAAATAAACTGAAAGCAGAAGGAAGAAATTAAAGATGAAAGTTAAAATTAATGACTTAGAACAGAAAAAAAGAAACCAATGCTAGTAACAAAAAGATTGGTTATTTGAAAATGATCAAGAAAATAGCCAAACCACTAACCAACTTAATTTAAATAAATACTCAAAAGTATATTTTTAAAATTTCCTCCCCCGAGATGGCGCCTTCGTCTTTTTGCTCGTTGTCTGTTTGTTTCTTCTTTAGGAGGCCCTGGGAACCAAACCCAGGACATTCTGTGTGGGGGCCGAGCACCCAACTGCTTGAGCCACATCTCCTCCCTGCTGGTTTTGTTTTTGCTTGCTGTCTGCTCATTGTTTGCTCATTGTCTTGCTTGTTTTTGTTTTTTTTTTCTCAAAAATAAAAAATAAAATTCATTTATTGAAAAGAAAATGTTTAACACATGATCTACGCTCAGAACCCAAAATGAGATCTTCTACAAGCTCTTACATGGTCAACATCACTAGACATACCATGCTGGAAATACACGTCTATATAGGCACAGAACATACACAGTTGGGAAGCAGGTGTGGCTCAATGGATAGAGCCCCCGTTTACCATGTGGGAGGCCCGGGTTCGCGTCCCGAGGCCTCCTTGTGAGGGCACGCCGGCCTGAGCGGTGCGGTGGGCTGATGCAGCAACCTCACGGCAGGAAGCGGGTGTGGCGCAATGGATAGAGCACCCGTTTACCATATGAGAGGCCCCGGGTTCGCTTCCCGGCGCCT
>JAQZBX010099432.1:0-11476 GCA_029593785.1 Cabassous unicinctus
AAAAAAAAAAAAAGCTGTCAAACTGGGCAACATTTTAAGGTCAAACGTTCTCATTACATGGGTTCTTGAATATTTTAAGTGATTCCAAGCTGTTTCTTTAAACAGAAATCAAGACAGAAGAACAGGAAAATAACTGGAGCAAAATCAAATTGATCAGTTGAAAAAATTCCTCAAAAACACAGATGTTCATATTACTTTATAGAATACTTCTTATAGTGCACTAACATTTGATGTATTTCAGAAATGAAGTTTGTAATCCTTTATTCATCAATGTTCCCAGGGAGAAGTTCAGAAAAAAAATACTAACATAAAAATGATAATAAACTTAATTTGCAATTATACTCTTCTGTTCACAAAGTCAAAAACAAATAAATCTTTCTCTGGGTAGCATGTATTCTAGTTTAATATTTTACATAACTTTAAAAACTAACTTTGGTTTATCATCATAGTAATGATCTGAGTCTAATTTATTCTTCTGCCTAATTAATATGCCTAATAGTCAATTAAAAATTTATTCAATGGTGGGTAGAGTTGTTTTCTGACATAAGTTTAAATGGCCATCCCAAGCATCTTGAAACGGTTTCTCAGTACCTTTATTCCTACATTATACTCCCATTCCCATAATCTCATCAGTAACCAGAATTACTTATTTCCCCAGTACCATAGAGTTAAATCACTTTAACGTGCAATTTACCCTCATGTTACAGACTTAAGTTTATAGAATTAGAACCATAAACCCACTTGTCTTCTAGACACTTGTAACTGCTTCCAAAGGCAATGGCAACTTTTATATGGATTTGTGATATAAGTAATGTACTCCTTATAGATAATTAAAATGGCATATTTATCATGCACTTTTAATATGTTTATTACTTTAAAAAGAAATAAATCTATGCCACAAGTCCTAATCAAAATCTCCCCTACCCACCACCCCTTCCACACACATGAAACTCTAGCCATTTAAAAAACGCTTGTGATTACTACAGCATTCCAAGATGCTTCCTATTTCCATGACTCTGATTATGTGACAACTTTTCCTTGGCCTTTGGAGCACCTACCACTTTCTGTTCAATCAGCTCAACAAACAGCACTCCAGTACTGTGCCTTGATTCTCCCTAGTGGAGTTGATTATATACTCTGCAATGGCATTCTTGCATATGAGTCTATAATGATACCATTATACAATTTTATTGTATAAATTTGTTTGCAGATCTGTTTAACTCTTTGTGACCGATAATTCTGTCTTTGTATTCCCAGCATACATCTCAGGGCATACCACTCAGTAGTCAGTTAATAACTGTTTGTCAAATGAATGAACTAATGATTGCTCTTTTTAATAATTTTCATAAGGATTACAGAAGGAAAAATATATTTTATACACGGTTAGGGTACAATTTCAGACACTGATGTAGGATTTTCATTTTTCAATATTGAAGCTCTTTTAGACTATCATAGACAGTACTGCATATGTGGGCATCTTCATAATGTGATTTCAAAGGCAGAACATCAAGAAGCAGCAATCTGATTAGTGTTGAAAAAGAACAGGATAGAATAATGGGTTTTCAGTCTGCAATTCAGTTTTACCAAGTTATTTCATGAATACTTCTGAATGTGTTAGGTAAAATGACTTTTGAGTTTCTATCTCTTTGGGGAAATAATGAATATATATCAGGGCAGAAGTTGAGCGCATGGACACATGTTCACAACTGTCCACATTTGAATTCAAATTCATTCAAAACTGTCCACATTTGAATCTTCCAATTAGCTTATAACCATACACGGTTTTTGTTATTTGCTTCATTAGTGTCAGTTTGGATTGTCTAGTTCTGGTTGTCTTTCTCTGGGCCTTCACCCTCTATGTTAGAGGAAAGCAACAGTGGAGAAACTATGTAATAGCAATGAAAGCTTCTTCTAAGAGGTGGCCCATGTCATCCCCATAAGTTTGGCAGTGGGCCATACTTATTCTGTAGGATGGACATTTTTAAAGAGAGATCACAGAAAACAATATTTCACATTCCCAAAGAATTAGTTGAGAGGTCAAATCAATAATACAGAGATACAAGGTATGATTTCACAAGAGAAATTTTTGGAATGTGAGAGAGGATGGGATCCATAATACTAAAGCAGGTAATAAATATTGAACAGTTCAGAAGCCCTTTAATTGAAAGAGCAGAGAAAGCAGATTGTCTGGGACCAAATATATGTGTGCAGATTTGGTGGTGGAAAGATTAATTTGATCCCACACACAATTACCTCTTTTCCCTTATGAAGCATGAAGCAAGGTCATCCACTAAAAATTGGTTGGCAGGGAGGGAAGTTTAGGGTACAAACAAAATAATGAGAAAGGAAAAACAAAATTTTTAGAAAAATTCAGTAAGGTCATTTGGCAGTTGTGGTATCCATTCATAATCAGTGGCCATAAATATAAAACAAGACAATATAGCACTATGGCATGGGTGAGAAGAAATTAAATTGGGCTTGGAACTCACTGAAGTTATTTGACTAAGAAAAAAATTATCAACGTGGAAGGCACTTGTAGTCTTCACAAAAATTTTCTGTCAAATCTACTGTATTTTCTGCAAAACTCATACTGAGACCTTAAAAAGAAGATGGCCTGGAAAAGTCTTTTGATGTATGTGTTACTACAGCACATAGAGTACATGAATTTTATATAATATTTGCAAGTGATTGGTACATAATTTCCATATTAACTTCAGACAAAAGGAAAGGAAACCCCCTACAAAAACATATATTTGAAATTCTATTCAAATACAGTGCAACATTCAGATAATAAGAGATAATAAGTATGTACTAGACAGAGTTCTAAGACCTTTCTCCACAGTAACTTGTTTAGAACTCATAACAACACTATTAAATAGGGCTAAAATGATATGTAAATATTATTTCAATGTGTATGTTGTCCTTTCACTTCTGTCTATATTTCAACAATAACTGCCAATTTATAAGATAACTTGATATTCCTCATTTGGAAAATACCACATTATCTATAATCAGTATATAATATTTAAGTATTATTAAAATCTAGAAGAGCTATGTGAATCAAAGTAATGTCAAAACCATTCAACAACATCTAAAATTTCAAACAAAATTCTCCTTACATTTGAAAGATGATCTTACCAGTATATTTTCCTGAAAATACAATAATCAACATAGAATTACTTAGTAAAGAAACTTTTACAAATGGAATGACATGACAGTGTTTTTTGAAATGAATTACAGAATCAATTTTTATGGTTTTCAATATTATTAAAACAGATTAATGTGTATTAAACGCACTGAACTTATTGCACTGCAAATTGGCATATCCAACTTTCTTGCATGAAGAGAATAGAAATAGGTAAAATGATTATTCCATAAAAGGTATATAGGAATGGCTTAGCCAAAGTATAGATTCACTGTTTTCAACAGGGTTCCTGTCTTTTCAATCTAATTGGTTGGCAATGTCTACAGAATTGGAGTCAGAATCTATTTCTGGATGCTCATTATAAGTAAATTCAGTCAAGACTCATGTCCTGAAAATCTAGACTGAATATGACACCTCTGGAAGGGCCGTAGAAATGATATGTTAATGGGTGTAAAGACAGTCATTAAAATAGACGACATAAAACCCTGAAAAGAGGGGAAATGTTTATCTAAAATATTTTATTTTAATGAAAAATATAATAGAAAATGCCTAAAACCAACAGATTGTATTTCCTTCTAGCCAAGCAAACTTGCAGCTAAAAAAAAAGGTCAGAAATTGATTAGTTTTGAGGAATAGATGTGCACAAATAATGGCTTAAAACTGAGTAAGTTAGAAAAATAATGGGTACAGCTGAATAGCTGTAAAGTACAAAGCGTAGACCTTCCTAAACTTTCATATATGAAACATGATTATTTCTACTGACTCCAAAAATCAGCCTTGTTTATTGACCAGCAAATAGAAGTTTATTTTAACTATAAATAAAATTTCTGAAGGTCAAAAAGCACTAATAACTTCTTTTCACTCAGATACAACCAAAATACTACACTTAGACATTAATGTCTGTTTAACTAGCTGCTTCTTAGCATACGAGCTTTTAATTTTAATGCAACAATCTGCTGCCTTTTCAGTCTTAATGGACCAAATTCGAGATGTTAAGAAGGATAGACCAAATAATCTTAGTGGCTAATTCCAGGAAAACAAAAATCAAAATCATTGGTTTTAATTTTGCTGTGTGCATTAGTATTTAAGTGTAAATGAATGGCCTTGGTTTTTGGCCTTCATTAACATGGATTGAGTAATATTCCAGAGCTATCTGTTTAAAGCTAAAATTAAAATATAAATGGACTTTTTCTCTTAAGGTCATGGATTTAAGGCAAAACTTTTAGCTAACGTTATATTAATGGTATATACATAATTGTATGTTATAGAAATAGGCCATTATGTCTCTGACTTATGGTCTAACGATTTTAAGAAATAGTTTCATAACCCATTGATAGAGTTCACATTTCTTCAGTTGTGAAAACACAAAAATCTAGCCCAGAAATCTGCTTTCTGGGTTCTTTTACTCAGCAAAATACTATATAAGTGAACACCAATGTTCTATGACATGCTTCATTTATACAAAATATGCACTTGAGTCAATCCCATTAAACTTGCAGTGATGTCCTCTCACTTAAGATTAATGACTCCACTTGCTGAATGCAAATCACACTTGATCCTTCGATCTGCATGGTGAAGGTGGAGACAACACTGGTTAAGTGTCAGTTCTTTCTGTAGATACGAAGGTCTCCCCAGAGCACAGCATTTCAAGCACACTTCCTACGTCTGGCTTTTGTTGTTTGGTAGCAGATTAAGAGGATTCTTTATGATGGAGGATTAAATTTATTCATACGAGATTATGAATTTTTCAGGCATGCTCCTGAGAGTTTAGAACTTTCTAAATGAAAGTCTGGTGGGACCTCACTACATATAAAGAAGGAGCAGGAGCTCCCACCTCTACTTCAAGGAGAGAAGCTCCTTTATTTATCTATTTTTTGCAGAGTTTTCTCTCAGATAACATTTCCAAATCATTTTTTTAACTCCAATTTAATCGATTTGCACAAAACTCTTTTTAAAATTTTTATTACATAAAAATAATGCTTATTTAATTTTCTAAGCTGTAATATATTCTGTGAGACCTTAGCCAATTTGGATGTCATAATTCTACAACTACAGTGTTTTCTTTTCATTTTTTCTCCCTAATTTATAAACTATTGTAATAGTTACAATTACATTTTGTAATTAGCTCAAAATCCCTAATTCTCTCTAGCCCCTCTGTGGCACTGGTCTGACAGGCGCTGTTCCCACTTCTCAGTTGATGGGCATTTACTCATTCATTCAGTCTTTCACAGTCACTGTGTTCCCAGCACAAAGGAGGCTGTAGGGCTATAGCAGTTTAAAAATAGACTTAGTCCCTGGGAATATTTCCATAATTCTTTCCATGATTTAACTGCTATGCTTTGCTCAACACTATCCTTACTTTAGGAGATGTCTGCCACATTCTGTATTATGGGTTTTTTAGTAAATGATTTCTTACCTCAAAAGAAAGAGAGATAACTTGTGTGCATCTGGGCCTTTAGCATACTTTTTCTCATCAATATTGGCTGTAACTACTAGTTATTACCTATATTAAATCAAATGTCAAATCAAATGCTCCTCTGCTTGTACTGTGTTTCCTTTTTGGTGATTGTTTTTTTATTATTGTTTAAACTGAACAAATTCATTTATATCATTTTGTTTGCATGATATATTTCACAATTTAAGAAAAATATAAGTGGTAGAGAAGTCAATTGGTAAAGTAAGACCCTTGAGGCAAATATTGGGATGGGCTTCAGAACACAAATTGAATAGACATTTCTTGATCAGAAAGAAAGGCAGCTCCTCTTCTGAGACCAGAATGGGAAGAGGTTAAAGCTTGCAGTTCTGAGGCTTTGAAACTGTCCAAATCAAGGCATCATCAGAGATGCTGTCTCCCCGAAGGTCAGCTGCTGGTGATTCTGGACTCCTTCCACGTGGGAACGCACAGAGAAGCATCTGCTTTTCTTCCAGGTCAAGTTGCTTCAGCTCCTCATTGCTCTGTCTGTGGCTTCTTCTCTCCCAGGTTCCTCTCTGAGCCCCAGGATTACTTCTCTCCGTCTCTACAGCTTTTTTCTGTGAAAGTTGGCTCCTTTTTTATATAAAGGATTCCAGCAAGAAGACCAAGCCCACCTTAGGTCATGCCTCACTGAAGCATTCCAATCAAAGGGTACCATACCCACAGGAATGGATTGGCTTCAAGAACTTGATCATGTCTGGGATCCACAAAAAAGCTTCAAACTGTCATAGAATGCTACCAATCCAATGGGACAACTACAGCCATCAACAAAGAAGAACAAACACTGAGGAGAGGGGAGAACCTGATTTCCACATTTATCACATTATAGTATTCAAAATGTCCAGTTTTCAACAAAAAATTACAAGATATAAAAAGAAACAGGAAAGGATGACTTTCATAGGAAAAAAAGAAGCTAGAACTACAAGATGCTCTAAGCTTGTTTTATATATTCTCTAGAGCCATGGTTCTTTAATTGGCGAATGGTATTAGAAACTAAGATCTAAGTGATGGATGTATTTATTGCTTCTGAGGAGTTGTTGCTTTTGGGACCTTTCAACTCACAGAACAAAGAAATACATATGTGCTCTTTTATATTATGTGTGTGTGTGTGTTCTGTGACCCTTAAATATTTTTATATGCAAACTTCTGTAGCTATATTAACCTAGGTGTGGGATTATACTGAGGTCTCCTTCTCTAATTCATTATCACACACCCCAAATCTTGCTTGTTTGTAAACTATCACTCCAGCAGTGAGAAAGCTGGCTTAGAGTGGGAATTTTTAACAGGGTTCGCAGACGTGGTTCCTTTAAACTAGAAGTTGAAATGGCCTCTCTTATTTTACCTAATTACATAGGATAAGTTAGGTTGATCCTACACAATGGAAGTGGGGTGGGACAAGAAGAGCTATATTTGAAATCAAGGGTTTCACTGGGGTGTCTTAGTATCTCCATACAGAATAATCTTCATCCATAAGAAAGAGCAGAAAATTAATAAATATGGGATCACTAATAAAATGGATCCTTTAGGAATGATTTTTACTTTACCACTAGGTCAAAACCTCCAAACAAAAGAGGTTCTGTCAAAGGAAAGGGGATCATGAAATTCATGTTGGAAGAGCAAAGCAATGAACTTTGGCCCACTATAGAGACATGGTCTTTAGAATCTGTCTCAGTTTGCCATGTCTCACAGTTCGGAAGCCAGAAGTCCAAAATCAAGGTATCAGTAGACCCTGCTTTCTCTGAAGTCTGTAACGTTCTGGCTTGCAGGTAACCAGTAACTCATTCTGTCCCTCTGCCATATCATGATCTGTGTGCTGACTCTGCTCATCCTACTTGTAGCAGTTTGGCATTATTTATGAATTCCAAAAATAGATATTGGATTATGTTTGTAAACGGGACCTTTCCACTGGGCATATTAGATTATATTGGATTCAGATGTTTTGCTTTTACTTGATTAAATACCTAATGCATATTACATGCATTTCTGCAGAAAAATATAAAGAGGGCTGATGAAAAATAATTATTTATTAAGTGAATAATCATTTTACTCATGTTGCAGATATTTGGTGGAAAAACCCATATAGTAATGGAAAGCTAAAATATGTAAGTATTTTAGTAGCATCATGTTTAATTTTATTTATCTTATTTTTAGAAGGTTAAGGCATAAATTAATTTCCAGGAAGTTTACTAATAAGGAAAAAAGAAGAATCCTCTTTTCATAGCAACCAAAATATTTGCCAATCTATGAATACATTCTCCCCAATAGCTACCTCAACAATGACTTCTGAACATTTTTCTGAAAACTGTAGGACATTTTCAATCTTTTATAGAAAGGTAACTACATATTAAAAAAAAAAAAAAAAACTGGGTTCGATGCCCAGTTTTAATATAATCTCTAAAGCACCAAATGCTTTGTACAATAACATCCTGAAATCTGCTAAATATGACATTTCTATATGCAATTTTCAGTAAAATGGATAAGCTTCTACTCCTCATCTCATTAGGCAATTAGAAATGACCTTTCCTAAAAGAAACTGTGACAAACTTTAAATTATTTTTAAATTCTTATAAGATACAGTTTTGGGCCTTTCAATTTTTTCCTTCTATTTGGAAGCCCTGGATTTATAGTAATATAAAATAACCCTCTCAAAATTTATAGCTTAAATTTTCCATCATAAATGCAGTCAGTTATTTTATTCTTTTGTTATACGCAGTTTTGTGGACCCTGGTCAATTTTCTCCTCAACAATACGTAAGCATCATAAAGATCAAGAGTTGTCCATAAACATACTTTCATAAGAAAAAAATGGTAGGGTTTAGATCACTTCCTTCCACTTCATTCTGTTACTTTTTAAAGTGGCTGTACTTCATTTTTAATGGTAAAATGATGTAGAAACATTCAAAGGATTTTTAAAAATGTGTTTAATGGAGTTCCCTTGAATTCCTATCACTCATCAACATCTACCTCATCTCTGGTTACAGTTTTGTAAGCAAAAGTTGTGTAGGCAACTATTGCTATTATAACTGATATGAAAACATTTTTTTTCCGTTACTGGAAAAATAAGCTTAAAATCAAGATGTAATGTTTTGTTTTGTTTTTAAAGATTTATTTATTTATCCCCCCTTGCTGCCTGTGCCCGCTGTGTCCACCTGCTGCACGTCCTCTCCATGTCTGCCCGTCTTCCCCTTGCTGTGAGGTCCCGCCGCACAAGCCCCTCGCGCTGCGCGGGCCGGCCTGCCCTCACAAGGAGGCCCTGGGAAGCGAACCCGGGGCCTCACACATGGCAAACGGGGGCTCTATTGACTGAGCCACTCCCGCCTCCCTGGATGTAATGTTAATAGTCAGTTTATCACAAACTATTGCACCAAACTGTTAAATAATGCCTTTTTGGGGATCGTTTCTTTTTAGATAAAATATTTTAATACAATGTAATTCACGATTACATTAAAGAGTATAGAAGGAGATTTTAGCATCTCAGCTAAATTGAAAGCTTGCTAAATTAAAAAAAAAAAATTTACATGATTTGTCAATTTATAAAGAGGCATATCTTTAAGAGACAATTATACATTTAAGGTGATGGATGAGGGCTTTCTTAAAATCCTTTGGAATTTTTTTAAAACTTTGTTTTGCACATTTAATAATTGAAAATATAAGCAATAATTTAAAATAAAAAAATAAAGAAAACAATATATAAGAAGACAAGGTGGAAGAGAATGTGAGAAAAAGTAAATATAAATAAATGAGTGAGGAAAAGAAAGACTGAAATGGTATTTGTTCATTTTACTAGGCATACTTTTTTGCAACATTTTTAATAAAGCACGCCCATACTAAAATTAAATGTAAGAAAATTAACAATAAAGGCAAAAAATTCAAGTATATGTTTGCTTGTTAGTTTTGTTTAAAAGAAAAAAATAAATAAAAGTTCTCCAGAATCAGATGAGAGTTCCTAGAAGAATGATAAAAATTATTGGAAAAATATTCCTAGGAAATGATTCTTTAAATGTAAATAAATGGATTAAGTTCAAGTATAGATTATGTATTGACTGGACTTGGTTAATTATTTGAATATACTCTAACTAGTTTTAAGACATAGCAATAGGATTTGGTTCAGTTGGAAATACTGAGTTTTCCTGCTACTTCACTGGTCTCTATTTCTCTCTATTGCGCAGACTGCATTTCTTTTCTCACACATCATCCAGACATTTTAATCCTGACGTTCTATAGGGCATATCTACACTCAATCTTAGGATAACCTTTTATAGCCTCCTAGCTCTAAATGCCTTCCATAGTCTGGCAGCTCTAAGTTTATATCTCCAGTTATACCTCCACCTAAATTCCACACTCCTGTATCCAATCCAACTTCCTGCTTGACTTACTCACTTGGGTAAATCATAGCCTTTTCAATTTGAACATGTCCAAAACTCAAATCTTAATCTGCACCACTGTCCAGCAAATAAAACAAAATTAATTAACTAATTAATTAATTAACAACAACAAAAATCTCCTCTCTCTACTACCCACAGATTTCTTCATCTCAGACAATGGAGTCTCTATTTTTCCACGTGCCTAACGCAAGAATATTATAATCATTCTTTCTAGCTCTCGCTTGCTCATTGAATCCATCAGAAGTTCTCCTTTCAAAAATATATCCAAAATCTGAACACTTCTCATCACCTCAACCACTATTGACCTAGTGTAAGCCACTGCCATTCATCTCTTGGAACAGTATCCCTTTCCAAGATTCTCCCTGCTTCTACCCTTGTCTCTCTATTTTCAGTAGGCAGTAGGAGTTATCCAGTTAATATGCATTTCAGCTCATGTCCAATCACATCCAGAGGAGACCAAAGTATTTTTGGTGTTTTAAAAGATCCTACATCCACACCCACACCCACCTCTAATTTCAGAGTGAGGCTTGATGTCTGTTCCTTCTGCCTGGAACACTCTTCCCAAAGACAGAGCTATGGTTTATGCTCTTATTTCACTTAGTTCTTTGTTCAAGTATCATCTTTTCTCCAGCGCATTCATATAATTCATAGAAACATTCTATTTAAAATTACAATCTCTCAAATCACTACACATTTCTTGTTACCATTCACTGTTGCCTGTTTATGCATAACATGTTTGCTTTCTTTCTTTCGTAATCTGGGATACAATTTACTTTACTCATCTATTTATTTATCTTTTGTTTCTCTAGAAACTTTTGAGTGTTTTATTCAGTTTCAAAACACTAGCAACTCAGAGACTTTCTTGCAAAAAGTATATGTCAAATAATTGAATGAAAAAGAGTGACAGGATGATTATTTAAATATTTCAAGTAATTGAATTTGATTTTTTATAAAATTATGCATTTGAAATATAAAAATATTTGTAGGTTTCCTTTGCAGTGCTCTGTGGAAATGACCAGCTACCTTCTAGCTAGATCAAGAAAGGAATCCAGTTTTCATCCATTGCCTGAGACAAGAGGCAACTGCTCTGGAACAATATGGAATAGTCAGTCCCTAAGTTGTCCCAAAATCTAGTGATAGGTAGTTAAAATGCTTGTGTCTCTTTCTAAACCAGTAAGAAGTTGACCTGACAGGGAAATATCACAATCTGAACCTAAATATGATCACAGTACTCTGCCTTTGAGATTCTTATATTTCAGTATATCAAAACCTATGTTGGGGGAAGCGGGTGTGGCTCAGTGGATAGAGCCCCCGTTTACCATATGGGAGGCCCGGGTTCGCGTCCCGAGGCCTCTTTGTGAGGGCACACCGGCCTGAGCGGTGCGGTGGGCTGATGCAGCAACCTCACGGCAGGAAGCGGGTGTGGCGCAATGGATAGCGCACCCGTTTACCATATGAGAGGCCCCGGGTTCGC
>JAQZBX010099433.1:0-11484 GCA_029593785.1 Cabassous unicinctus
GTGGTGTGATTAATTATATTAGAGGACACAGGAAGAGATGCATGTTGGGGAGAAGGGTAATGAAGTCAGTTATGCTTATAATGAATTCCCTGTGAGACAGTTCAGTGAAATCTTGGTGTAGTTGGAAATACTTCTAAGAAAGAAGAGCTAGTGGCAAACATTTGGGGATCATCAGCATGCACCTGCCTGTTCAAGCCATGGATATGGAAAAGATCCACCAGGGCGAGTGTGCAGAGTTAGGAGGGGAGAGAGATAAAAATGGGGATCTGGGAGAAGACTGACATTTAAAGGGCAAGAGTGGGAAGAATGGAATCATGTGTAGCTAAAGTAAGCAAACCAACATTAGTCACCTCTTTCAATTAAGGTACGGAATATTCCTGTTACAGTACAGAAATCTTCTGTGCTGTGAATAAGTTTCGGATCTGCTCTTATTACCTAGCAGAGCCTCAAGGGTATGGAACCTAAAAAGACTTTTTTTTTTTAATGGGGAAAGAAAGAATGATGTGGATCAAGGGACTAGGGAAAAGCACAGGACTTTGGGTCTTTAGGAGAGAGTAAGAAGGGCCCTAGGTATAAGTTGAGTAGATTAGAAAGAGGCTATTGATGGGGGAGAAGGGAATACAAAAGGGAGAGGAAGAGAAATTAGGCTACTTAGTGTGTGTGTGTGTGTGGGGGGGCAAGTGACAGATAAACTAATGGAAACCAGCTTAATCAAAAAAGGATTGTGTTTGACTCACTTATGTTAAAAACCCAGGAGGGCGATGCTATCGTCAGTCATAGCTAGATTTAGAGGTTTAAACAAATGCTGTTGAAGAGCATTTGATTTCTGCCCATCCATATGCCCATCCATCCATCCATCCATCCTCCACTTCTCATTCTTCTTACCTCTGCTTCTCTGTGTATATTGCTCACATTTTTTCTCTGCTGCATAAGGCTTCCTGCAAGTAGCTGGGGAAGATAGCATGAAACCAATAGGAAGAAAGATTATTTATCTCCCAGTGTTCATAAGTTCTTAGGGAGAATTTTATTTGGCATGGCATGGGTCACTTGCCAATATATGTAATGGTTACATTCCCAGATGATGGGATAATTTGATTGTTTACTCTGGACCATCCTCCTTATCCCTGATGAGGGAGCAGGGCTCCAATTACTACCACATGGAGTGGTGGAGGTGGTTCCCCAAAGAGAGAGATTCTTCTTTTGCCACCTTGCTTACTACATAGTTAGGATACCGTATCAGGTTGGTGTCCAATGCAGCATGATAAGGGGTGTGATGGAGGTAAATAGAAAGTGCTGTGGGAACATATAATCCAGGCTGGGTTGGTTGGGGAAGGCTTCCTATAAAGGAGGTGGTATCTGAGCTCTTCTTGAAGAATTAGCAAGAATTCCTGGAATTAATTTAAGGAAGTATTGTTCAAACTTGAACCAGAATTCAGCAGATCCATATTACTGTATTCCTTTTTATTTTGGAAAAAGGACTAGAGACCACCTTACCATCTTCTGATCTCTAGCTGCTGAAATGACCATTGTGATATGCTTTATCTTTTTTAATATGAAAAAAGTACATTGACATATTACCAGTTTGGAACTCATTACTTCAGCCTAATCCACAGTTAGGGTATAATTAAATGCATGTGAATATGCATGTGGTAGAAGATTCAGTGAACTTTTGTTTATGATATAACTTTGGCATTTACTTTTGCCACATTAATTATGGTGATAATAGCAAATATTGACGTTTTGCCAGCTGCATGATATGGACAATTAATGTCAACTTTTGATCATTTTTTACTAATGAAATGGGAATAATACATACATACTTATGACAATATTTGAAGTTTAAATAATAAAACATCTGAAACTGAGCAGACACTACAATGATGTCTGAATAAGTAAATGAATATAGGAGAACTTTAAGTGTATTCTAATGGAGGATGGAAAGGTAATGGAGAAGAAATCCTCATGTGCCGGGAGAAGAGGGGCAAATGTTTGATGAGGCCTTACAGCTCTGCCTGAGCATTGCACCCGTGCTTCACCACCTGCTTTAGCCACTTGGGCCTCTTTCAGACCCTGGACTATGTCAGGCTTCCTCTTGCCAAAGGGTCTTTGCTCATGTTATTTCCCTTCCCTGTAAGAGCCATGGTGGCAGATAGAGTCGGGGCCTTACCCGCATTCTCTAGTGCTTCCCACTGTGGTGTCCAAGGCCAACTCTCAACTGCCAATGCCTGCATTTCTTTGCCTGACTTTGTCTTGCAGCTGGAGCCTGATTTGCTGCCACCCCACTCCACCCACAGGGCAAAACTGTTGGGGAAATTAATGCCTCTCAGAATATCCTTCAACTGACTAGAGTTAGAGTATATATCCCAGTTTCTCACACTTCAGGTGGCACAAATCTGGGATGCAATTTTTTCTTTTACCTTGGCTTTAGTCCACAGTGACTTATGTCTTGCTGCCATAGAGTGATGAGGTAACTGGTTTAGAATCCAGTCTCTGTTGGCTATCTGACCTTACTTGTCTCATCTCCTCACTGCTAGACTCTTTTACTTTCCAAATGAATTACCCACACTCAAATCTGTAACTCAGGGTCAGCTTCTGAGGGACCCCAAACTAACAGTGTTCTTAGACTAGTCAATTCCTACTCATCCTGAAGATTTTAGCCTCTATGTTCACTTACTTGGGTGAGTCTTCCTTGAGTCTCAAAGAATGTACAATCTGTGATGATATATTTTACTTGCTTCATGCATCTCTCATGCAGTAGCTATCATAGTTGTAATCTTACCTGTATTCACGGGCCAATTTGATTAATGATTATCTTATCTTCTAGCCTAGAAGCTCCATGAGGGATGGATTTTTGTCTGTTTTTGGTTAATACCAGCATATAAATAGTTATGAATTTTTAAATTATTTGTGTCATATTATGATCTTGAACAGGGGTTGGCAAACTTTTCTGTAAAGGGCCAGAGAGTAAATATTTTAGGTTTTGAGGGCCATTCATTCTCTGTCACAATGACTAACTCTGCTGTTGTAGCATGAAAGCTGACACAGACAATGTGTAAACAAATGAATGTGGCTGTGTTCCAATAAAACTTTATTTACAAGAAAAGGTGGCTGGAAAAGAGCTTCTGGAATGGTTGTGTGAGGAGCTTGGAAGACCCTCTTCCTAGTGAAACAAAATTCCCCTGAAAGGTTTAAAATATAACTACTTAAAGATGAGAGAAATTATCCTAAGATCATATAATGAATGGAGAAATATTTATTCAAGAAAATTTGTGAAATCTCAGTAAAAACAGCAAGAGTCCATGATAAGAACAGCAAACATCTGTGCTATTTGAACCATGACCTGATGCCATTCTCTTCTCACTTCCAAAGCTCTGTTGTGCTCCAAGAAAATGGTGTCTCTTCTCTCCTCTGCTCCTAGTCTAGGGCTATGGTTTCACCCTAGAAGGGTGGGTCACTGGCATCTCTCATTCCTCACAGATTTTTTTGCTTAAGCTCCATTCAAGAAGTGGCTGCCAAGAGGACTAGGGCTCCTTTCCCCACCAAGCCCATACCTGCATTCATGGGGCAGAAGTCCTAACCCCAATGTTGCAGGCTGAGAATACTAGACCCCAGTTTCCCCCACTCCAGCATGCTTATAGGGTGGAGAAGGAGTAAGTTGAGAAGACCGTGGGTTATCATTCCTACCCAGCGTCAGCTTGTAGAGCAGGATGTCACTCAGCTAGAAGTAGACCACTGTCCCTATCCCCAGTTCCAAGGCAGTGATATAGAAGTTCTGTGCAGGGTAAGAAAGAGGCCTTAAGAGCAGAGAGATCCACAGCTATCCCTAAGGGCACTAATATTATTTAGGACTGAGTATGGGAAAGTTCAAGCCTAACAGAACTGCCAAGAACAATGAAAATTTTGGTGGTCAGCAATCAAGGGTGGGTGAAATGGTAGACCAGCTAGAATTCTAATGGAGAAAATCAGGAAACAGACAGCTGAGAAGAGACTTCCTGGAATCTGAGCAAACTTCAAAACCCAGCAACACTTGGCTCCTGACAAGGGGCCTGATGTTACTTGGATCAACCTATGAAGCAATTTATGATCCAGACACTGTTGAAAACATTACAGCACTCAGTTAGCAATTAGTGAAGTCTAACAGTTGGCTGTGGCACTAATAGAGAAAGACCAGCCAGAAGCTTACAGGAGAGATCAGGGAAAGACACGGTTAAAGAGAGCCCAGATAAAACCATAGTCATCACTGGTGGTCAGGGAGACTGTGCTTGTGCAAAGCTGCACCCTCTGAAGAGTACGAGGCTGAACACCACAGGAGAAACAGACTTCACTGAACTAGTTCAGCTAAGACCCTAAACAAATAAATAAGCAAACAATCAAACAGCAACAACAAAAAACCCTGGTGGTGGAGGGCAGGATCAGTATCCATAATTGCTATGATATATTACCTAAAATAAGAAAATAATAACAAAATTAAGAGATGCGCAAAGAAGCCAGAAGTATGACCCCTACCCAGGAAAAGAAGGCAACAGAAACTGAGAGGACACAGATGCCAGATTTAACAAAACTTCAAAGCAGCTATTAGAAATACAAAGAACTAAAGCAAATCATGTTTAAAGAAGTAATGGAAGTTGTGATGACAATGTATCATCAAATAGAGGATATCGTTAATAAGATGAAAGTTATAAAAAAGAACCAAATAGAATTTCTGGAGTTGAATAGTTCAATAACTGAAATGAAATGTTCATTAGAGGGCCCAATGGTAGATTGGAGTTGGCAGAAGAAAGAATCAGCGACTTTGAAAATAGAGTGATAGAGATTATGTAATCTGAAAAATAGAGAGGAAAATAATAAATGAAGAGAAATGGACAGATCCTCAGAGAAATGTGAAAAACGATTAAAGGTACCAACATATGCTTAATGGAAGTACCATCAGAGATGAGGGGGAAAAATGGGAAGAAAAAGTATTCAAATAAATAATGGCTGAAAATCCCCAAATTTGCTGAAAAACATTAATCTACATGTTCTAGAAACTTAATACACTCCAAATAGGATAACCACAAAGAGATTCACATCCAGAGATATTATAGTAAAGTTTTGAAAGAAAAAGACAAAGAGAAAACCTTGAAAGCAGGCGAAAAACAACTAATCATGTACAAAGAAGCCTCAATAAGATTAAAGCTGACATCATCAGAAAGTTGGAGGCCAGAAATCAGTGGGATGATGGATTCAAAGGGCTTAAAGTGAAAAAACAAAAACAACTGTCAACCAAGAATTTTATATCCGGCAAAACTGTCTTTCAAAAATGAAGGCAAAATAAAGACATTCCAACACAAACAAAGGTTGAGAGATTTTTCTGGTAGCAGACCTGCCTAACAAGAAATACTAAGGGATGTTCATCTGGGTGAAAGCAAATGACACCAGACAGCAATTAGAATCCACATGAAAACACAATAAGCACCAGTAAAGGTAATTATGTAAGTAAGTATGAAGTCAATAAATTATATATTTCTTCTTCTTCCTTGAAACAATTTAAAAGGCATAGAATAAAACAATATGTATATAATTGTGTTGTGGGCCTATAACATATTGAAATGTAATATATTTGACAATAACATTACAAAGAAGGCAGTTGGAAATGAAACTGTATTTGAGTGAGGAAATAACACCAGGTGATAACTCAAATCCACAAGAAGAAATAAAGATAATCAGAAGTGGTTAATGAAATGGTTTATGTAACAAACTCTATGAATATATACTACTTTCCATTGTACTCTCAGATTCCTTAAAGGACATAAAATTATATAAAGTGACAACTGTAACAATTGATTAATTTGTAATATATATAGACATAATAGTACAACAATAATAGCCAAAAAAGTTAAAGAGGGTACAGTATGATGTAGCAATAAAGTTTCCATATCTCGCTGGAATTAGGTTTGGAAATTCTGAAGTATATTCTGTTAAGTTAAAATGTATATTGCAAGCCCTAGAGCAACTACCAGGAAAATAATTTTAAAAAATAGTTGGGAAATCATTAAAGGGATTAAATGTTACACTAGAAAACATCCACTTAATGCAGAAGTCAGTAAAGGAGAAACAGAGAGACCTAAAGAAAACAAAAGCAAAAAGGCTGATATAAATCTAATATAAATATCAACATTAAATGTGAATGGATTAAGCAATCCAATCAAAAGGCAGAGATAGTCAGGTTGGAAAAAGATAAGATCCAACCATATGCTGCCAGGGACATAATTTAGACTGACAGATATATATGGATTGAAATCAAAAGGACAACAAAAGATATACTATGCAAACAACAACTATAAGAGAGCTGGAGTAGCTATACTAATATCAGATAAAGCAGATATAAAACAAAAAATATTCTGAAAGATAAAGATATTGATAAAAGAGTCAATCTATTAGGAATATATAACAATTATAAACACACACACACAAACATAACAAGAAAGTCCCTCAATGCATGAAACAAGAACTGATAGAATTGAAAAAAAAAAAAGAAGCAATTCAGTAATTATGGTTATAGACTTCATTCCCCACTTTTAATAATGTGTAGCACAATTAGGCAGAAGATCAACAAGAAAACAGAAGATTTGAACAACACTATAAAACAACTAGACCCAGCAGGCATCTGTAAAACATTCCATCCAATAGGTCCAGAATATACATTCTCTCAAGTGCACATGGAACATTCTCCAGGATAAACTACATGCTAGCCTATAAAACAACTCAATAAATTTAAAAGGACTAAAATCATACAAAGTATGTTCTCCATCCATAATGAAATTAATTTAAAAATAGTAACAAATGACAAATGGAAATTAAGGAAACTAAGAGAAATAGTTGGAAATTAAACAACACACTCCCAAATAACCAATAGGTGAAAGAAGAAATTACAAGAGAAATTAGAAAATACCATGAGATAAATTAAGATTGAAATATACCAACTTATGGCATACTGCTAAAGCAGTGCACAGAGGGAAAACAGTAAATGTCTATATTGAAAAATAAGAAATATCTCAAATCATTAATCCAAACTTCCACATTAAGAAACTGGGCAAAGAAGAATAAACCCAAAGCAAGCAATACAAAAAGAAATAATAAAGATAAGGACAGAAATAAATGATATAGAGAATATGAAACAACAGAAAATGTCAACAAATACAAAATTTGCTTGTTTGAAAAGATAAAAAAATAATTGACAAAACAGAAACTGGGCTGACTAAGAAAAAAGGCAAGAAGATCCAAATTTTGAAAATCAAGAATGAAGGAAGGAATATCACTACCAACCTTACAGAAATGAAAATACAGGAATACTATGAACATCTGTTTTCCAACAAATTAGATAACTTAGGTGATATGGATGTATTTTTAGAAAAATACAAATTATCAACACTGACCCAAGAAGAAATAGAAAATCTAACTATACCTATATGAGTGACGATATTGAATTAATAGCTTAAAAAAGCGCTATAAAGGAATGTCCAGTTTCAGATGGTGTGACTGGTGAATTCTACCTAACATTTAAAGAAGAATTAATATAAATCCTTCACAAACATTTCAAAGCAATAGAAGAGGAAGGAATGCTTCCACACTCATCCTATGATGCCAGTATTACCACGATACTAAAACCGGGCAAAGTTATCACAAGCACAGAAAACCACAGACTAATATCTCTTATGAATATAGATGCAAATATCCTCAACAAAATGCTAGCAAACCAAATCCAACAACACATAAAAAGGATTATATACCATGACCAAGCGGAATTTATACAAGGAATGCAAGAGTAGTTTAACACATCAAAATCAATCAATGTAATAGACCTCATGAACAGAATGAAATAATAAAGGGCACAGTAATCTCAATTGATGCAGAAAAAATAAAAATATTCATCATAGCATTTTCTATTTTAGTATTTCATAGGCGAGGAGTAATCTGTCTTAAAATTTTTTTTTTAAATTATTTTAAATTTTGTTTTAATGTAACCTAGTTCCTCCCCCCTTAGATGGCGCCCTTGTCTGTTTTGCTTGTTGTTTTTGCCCATTGTTTGTGCCCATTGTCTGCTTGTTTTTTGCTCATTGTCTGCTTGTTGTCTGTTTGTTTTTTCTTTAGGAGGCACCGGGAACCAAACCCCTGACCTCCTATGTGGGAGGCGGGCACTCAACTGCTTGAGCCACATCCACTCCCTCTCATTTGTTTTTGCTCATTACTTGTTGTCTTGCTCATTGTTTTTGTTTGTTGCTTTTGCTCGTTGTCTGCTCATTATTTTTTCTCAATGTCTGCTCATTGTTTGATTTCTTTTTGCTTGATACACATCTGCTCCCAGCAATTTGTCTTTTGATAATGACGAATGAGATATATGGCTGTAATGTTTGAGTTTGCCAGTGGAAAAAGTCCTAACCACGTTATTGATCCATCTATTGCCTCTTAAAATGATAGGATAGACAAGGCAGTGTTAAAACGTGTCCCAGTTTTTTTTTCATTCTTTTGTTTGTCTCTGTGTAATGGGGTCAGTTTCAGGAAAGATAATGCCAGTTGCTTTGTCCACATTGTGGAGATCTTACCAGTTACAGGCATTGTGTCTTGTTTTCTTTGTGTCTAAGTACCAAAGCCAACATGCAGTCACAAGAGACCAGCTGTATTTTCCTGTGGGCCTCTAGGGACACAGGTAGAGGACACTGGTTTAGAGCTTGGCTACTCAAATAAGCACCCATGTCAGTATCACCTAGGAATTTGTTACAAATGCAAAATCTCAGTCACCAAACTAGTCCTACCGTATCAGGATCTTATAATAATCCCTGGTGATTCAAGCACCATCAAAGTTTGAGCAATACTGGTTTAGAGTGCAGCCTTGGGGAAGACACTTAACTCTATGAGCCTCTATTTTCTGTTCTGTAAAGGGGACATTAATACCTACATCATAGATTTGCCATGATAATTTAAAAAGTAATGTCTCAGAAGCCCCTAGAAGAGCCCGAATGTAGTGCATGCTTAATGTATACTAAACAAAGCAATAATATGCAACATGCTTTGGACTAGAAATCAGGGACCCACCTAAGTAACTTACAACCATGAATAATTCACTTATCCTTTTTGGACCTTGGTTTCTTCATTTCTAAAATAAGACTTTTGGATTATATTTCCTTTCACTTAAACATTGTACTTACGTACAGGATGACCTCTGTAATTTATTTGTCAAAAGTACTGAGAACATACTAGGAGCTTAAGAAATGCTTTCTGAATGAAGGTAAGAATGCTATTCCTCCTAGGAAATGCACATATCTTTTCTCACATATTCGTTGCACTACACCTAATGTTTTACTTATTCCAATCTCAGTGCCCTGAAAGTAGGGGAATGGAAAGAAACCATATTCCACTAGCTGTTCTACATGAAAGATGTCTGGTCCCAATTTGAAAAATCAGTTCAACTTCTTGCTTGGTGGGGAAGTGTGGGACAGGCAGTGGGCAGAAGGCAATTGGGGATGGATGATGGCCAGGAACTCGAAGTGCCTGTGTAGGGAATCAGATAAGGGAGGGCCATCCCAAGCTTGTTAGAAATGAGAAACACCAGTCAAACCCCACTCTTTCAGGCATTCACAATTTAAAGTGATAGGAAAGCGAGCAACTGTGCAAATGATGATTATTATCCCCTGCCAAGTGGTTGGTATCAAATCCTAAGTGTTGTGAAAACATCCAGTGCTTATCAAATGTTTGAATGTGCAAGTGAATTTTCTCATGGATCTCCTAGAAAAGGCTAAAAAACCTTGCTAACACCTTGGTCTTTGGCTTGAAATGCATTAATGATCAATGGACCCAAGAAGCCAATGTCAGGTCTACCTTGCTAACTAGGGAATCCCTCACCTATTCTCTCAGTGCTGCATGCCCCAATCAAATTCATCCTTCAAATCTAATCCAAAATGCAGGCTGCCTTATAGCTTTTCTCTGGCAAGGGCACCCAGAGCCCTTTATTTTTACCTCTCCTCTGACAACTTTCTCTTCCTATTTTGGATTCCAGTGATTACAGTGTAACCCTGATCATCATCCTTGGTACATCTTCTTAAGTGCATACTGTGTGCCTATTTCAAGTTTGGATCCCTCACCATCATCAGCCCTGAGGTTTCCCCATAATCAACCTCCAGAACATATTTGTTGAACTGAACAAATGCCTAGGAGAACCTTCAGCATCTGCCTGCCACATTTCACACCTGATGCCCATATTTTTATATAGGATCCAAGGATGTGATAGGATAATTAAAAACTGGGCTGAACAGAAAACTCTGGGCTGCCTAGTCACTGTAACCATTCTAAAAATGGTGTGGCCAGATAGCTTGTCATATTGTGTCCTTTTTACGAGTCATGATGCTGCAAAGGATGGGGCTCTTTCCTGCCAAAGTTTTGCTTTCATTTTTTAAGCAAGAGATTTTAAATCACTTCATTCACTTTGCTGTGTTATCACGGCTGAGTCTGATTCTCTCATCTCTAAAGAGGATCTTGCCCATTTCTCCATATACTTGCATGTTGATGGTTAAGTAGATTATTTTTAAAAGATGCTTAAAAATATTTTGGGATTACCTAAATGTATCATTAAAACAGAAAACTTAGACGTCTTCTTCCTCAAATCAATAAAAAGAGAATAACAAATAGGAGTAGGGATATAGTACATTGACAGGAATAAAGTTTAAGGCCAACTATGGTTTTTAATACTGATGACTAAATTGGGCTCCAGCGTGGGTGATATCATCCACGGGACGATTTAAATCTTTCTGGTGCATTGTCTCAAAGGGATTGGTTTTATCTTGGGCAGAAATTTAGGTTCTGTCCCAGCTGTGGGCAGTAAGCTCTACTCAGGAATAGCTTGAGGTCCACTCCTCTGTGATTCTAACTATAGGACTTGAACAATGTTCTACTATCTATACAAATAAGAAGCACAATGGCTCCCGCATAAGAGATTGTGATGCCCCAATTTTGCACAAGTGATATTTGAACATCTTGGTATAGATCTAAAATGAAATCCGTCAGATTCCATAATTTCACCAAGAGAGATCACTAAAGACTCTCCTAAGGTAGAGGATTTGAAATCAGAAGGGGGGAGGGCATCAGTCCAGTTGTGCACCTATATTCTCTAGTATCTTCCTGCATCGATAGACACTTCATGATTTGTTAATGTTTCTGCTTTTCAACCTCTAATTATTTATGATGAATTAATTCCACCACTTAGTTTAGATCATTTGCTGCAATTGGCTGGTTTTCCTTAAGACCTGATCCTCGACATACGTGGTTTCATTTGTCCCACTCACCCCGTGCATCCCACCTTCCATCCGAATGCTTCCTCTCAGCCCTGTGTTTTTAACACAGCCTTCCCTTTCCCTGGAGCCTCTTCTCACTCCCCGTCCTATCTCTTACCTTCTTTGCTCTACAAATATACTCATTTTATAAGACGCAGCTTAGGTTTCAACTCCACACCCC
>JAQZBX010099434.1:0-11473 GCA_029593785.1 Cabassous unicinctus
CAGAAACATTTGCCATGGAGCAAAATGACAGACTAAACATGGTTTGTGGGTGGATGCCACAGGACTTGGTACTGATTGAATTAGAGCAGTGGGTAAAGGAGAGCAGAGTGTCAAGAATGATTGCCATGTTTTTTGGCTTAAGCAATTGGCTGGAAAGAGATGCTACTTGCTCAATCAGGGAAGACTGGAAGAGGATCTGGCTTCAGCGTGGCTGTCCATAATGTCTTTATCTTATTTTGTTTTAGACAGCTTGTTAATTCATAGTTATTGAGTTATGACTCAAATTTTTGGCTAATTTGATTCAAATAGGGATGATTATTGGCACATAAGGTAACATTATTTACAAAACAATTTTTATTTTAAAGTAATTATCTATTTACCCACTCCAAACAACTAAATCCTCCTGCCAAACAGCTTTCCAAAGAATGAAGTCCATACACAAATTTTATTGTGATACGGTTATATATTTACATTTATTAATACTAAAAATGGGACATTTATTCTTCTTAAACACAGTCTTAGATATAGCAGTCCCCAATAAATCCCTACATTGTTTTCCTTCTCTGCCACACCAGTAAATACGAAGAAAGGGAGCCATCTGTTTTGTGCACCTAGCTCAGCACATTGTAAATGCTGAATAAATAGTTGAGTGAATGAAATAAAGGATATTCCCTCATTAAGTTTCTCATAAGATGTTTAAAAAGAAATGGGATATTTTCATATAATATATATGACCATACATATATATGTATGTATTTAATTATTTTTCTTAGAATTTTCACATTTTGATCCCTCAGATTGCATTCCCATATACAATCCTTCACTAATAACTGGAGCTTTTTAATGACTGTTCATGGCCACAGGGTGTGAAAATCTTAAAATGTAAGTCACCTTTTTCAAATATTCCAGAACTTTGCCTGTTCTGCAGTTACTTTTTTCTTCTACCTTTCATTCACAACCAGGTTAGGCATGCAAGTAGTAGACAGGTTAGACAGAGGTCTTTAACCTCAGCAAGTGTGCCTTAGTGCACACTTCTTGACCACACTATGTTGTCTCACCACTTAAAGGGGATGTGGAGTCACTCGTGTGGGAATCTTGGAGGAAGAGGGCCACCTCCTCACCCATGTGTCAGTCCGTGTTACCTGACTCCCCTCCCCCGGAATACTTTGCGCCAGCTTCTGGCCCACGTCTCCCCCACACCCTAGTATCCTTTGTACCAGGGACCAGCCCACTTCTCCACCTCAGCCGGGTCTGCCTTGCGGGGGGCTTGGGAGCCTATTGGGAGTTGCAGCTGGTATGGCGGTTATGGCGAGCAGGGCGTTGGAGTCTTGCTCTCACCTGGGTCTTTCAGGTATGTGCAGACCGTCTCTTCCCCCTCGGCTGGAGCCACCGCCCGACCGACCGAGGGGCCCGAGGAGAGGTGAGACGACCAAGTGGCTATAGCAGTGCGGTTAAGGGCCGTGAGGATCCGATCTGTGGAGCCTTGGCGGGGAGAGGCCGGGACACCATAGGAGCCCAGTCGGCCCAGCTGGTGTTGGCCTGTGGAGGCTCCTTAAGGAATGAGGCTTCACATGTATCTGGTCTTAGGAACTTTTCCTCATCCTTCTCCCCGTTAGGGTAATCGGTCTTCTTAGTAATGGTAATGCAAGAGGTCAAGTGGAAGCTGGCAGGATTCCTAAGAGCTAAGTAAGCCTCGAACTAGCATCGTTGCTTCCACTTCACTCTTTTGGTCAAAGGTTGCCACAAAAGCAAGCCCAGGTTCAAGAAGAGGGGAAATAGACTCCCCTTTTTGAGTGGAATTTGCATACAAGCAAGGAAGGCATTCATGGTGGTCATTTTCGAATGGTGTGTACCACAAAAGCTTTGCAAATATCTCACAGAATGCAACTTGTCTTTTTATTTTTCTCAAGGTGGGATTTAATAAGCAAATTCTTAATTTTAATACAGGTCAATTTTCAAACATATATTATGCTTAGCTTTATATGTCTTGTTTATAAATCTTTCCCTACCTCAAGGTCAGAAAATTATTTAACTATTTTTTAAAGATTTACTTCTCTCATTCAAGTCCTTACTCTGGAGGTTTTCTTTTTGTATATATATATTTAAAACCTGTTTTTGTTTACTTTGTATGTGGTGTGAGACAAGAAATCCAATTTCATGTTTTCCCATATAGGCTATTTTTTTCTAACTCAATTTTTCCCACTGATTTGATATACCACCTGTCATCATCATAGAGCCATATGTATTTGGTCTTCTTTCTGTGAGCTTTATTATGTTATCTGTAAATTTGCCTATTTGCCAGTACTACTCTGCCTTAATAATAAAACTTTACTATTGCTTCTGGTATTTGGTAGGACAAGGCCCTATTTCATTATTTTCCCCCAGAGGATCTTGGCTATCCTTGGCCTTTTATTCTTCTATTTAAAAAGTTTAATCATCTTGTAAAGTTCCACCAAAATGTAAAAAAAAAAAGAAAAAAAACTGAGATTTTGATTGCAGTTGTATTAAATATGAAGACAACCAAGGAAGAATTGATATCTTCTTTCATTTTTTAAAGAGGTACCAGGAATCGAACCCAGGATCTCATACATGGAAAGCATGTGTTCAACCACTTGAATTACATCTGCTTCCTGTATTGGTATTTTTTAAAGCCATTAATATTTAGCTCTTTTGATATTCTCTACTATATGTATGTTTCCTATTTTATTAATTTCAGGTTGAATTTTTATTTATTTCTTCTTTCTTTGGATTTTTAAAGTTTTACTTTTTCTAATTTCTTAATTTACATGCTTAATTTTGATAATGAGTTTCTGTTATTTTCTAAGATTTAAGGCTATGTAATTCTCTCTAAGTACATCTTTAGATGGATCTCACAAATTTCAATATCTAGTGTCTTAGCATTTAGTTCTTAATATTTCCAAATTTCCATTATGATTTCTTTCTTTGACCTGTGAGTTATTTAGGTCTGTTTCTTAATTTCCAAAATTCAACGGTTTCACTATTTATTTTCTTTATTTCTAAATTGCATTTTGGTGATATACTTTGTGCCATATGATGGTATATCATTTGAAATTTGTTGAGACTTGCACTAGGACCCAGTAAGTGGTTGATGTTCAACAATGTCATGTATACTTAAATATATGTACATTGTCCACTTATTGAGTGTTATGTTTTGTACATATCTGCTGGGTGAAATTTCTTCATTGGGTTTTTAAAACCTGTATCTTTACTGGGTGGTTTTGCTGTTTTTGGCCTTATTGAAAGATGTTTGTTAAAATGTCCCATCATCATACTAATTTGTTTTTCTTTATAGTTCTCTCAGTTTTTGCCTGGTATAGTTTGAAGCTATGTTATTAGGTGTATGCGAGTTTAGAATTGTTCTGCTTTATTTTCCTGGTGAATTGAACCATTAAGCCTCATATAGTGGCCTTTATATCTAGTGGATCCTTCTGCCTTAATATCTATTTTTTTTTTGTGATATAAATATTCATATAGTATTTTTATTTTGCTTAATAGTTGCCTATTATATCTTTCCCCGATCCTTTACTTGCATCCCATCTGTATCCTTATGTTTTAGGCTATGTTTATTAAATAGGATATAACTAGATTTTTCCCCCAGTTTATCTCTGTCTTTTTAGAGTCTTCAAGCCTGCAATAGTGATTGTAATATTAATATGTTTCTATTTATTTCTGTCACCTTATCTTGTGCTTTCTTTTTGTTCTCCCTTTTCTATGTATCATTTTTTGACTCATTGCATAGGTGTATTTCATTTCATTTCCCCCCATTAGGTTGGATTCTATACACTTTATTTCTTTGTTCTTTTAGTGACTACTCTAGAAAAATTATGATGCACAGTTGGTCTATCAAAATGTAAATTTAATCAGTTTATCTTCTTTCAGAAAATATAAGGCTTTTAATGCACTTTAATTCTGATCACCCCTTCTGACTTTCCTGCTATTATTGTGTGTTTTAGTTCTACCTCATTTTTAATCCACAATAGTGTGCAATAGTTATTGCTTGTTTAGATTTATGTTTATATTCATTACTTTCTCTGCTCATAGTTCCCTCTTGCATCCTTGACCTCCCATCTGTGATCAGATTTCTTCTTTTGGAACTCCTTTAGAATTCTCTTTGGAGTTTTGATCCTGGAGCTCAGAAATAAACACACAGAGAAGCAAATACATGAGGAAGGAGAGGAGTTTCCATTAAACACAGGTAGAGGACTTGGGGAGAGAGACACAGCTGTTCCCCTGATAGTCTACAGCTGGTCTTGTGCATAAAGCAGAGCAGATAAGCCCAGAGAGGAACACAGGAAGCCTGAACACAGGAAGCCTGAACCCTGGCAGATGTTGGCAGCCAACTTACTCCAACACATGGCAATAGACTTTGGTGAAGGAAGTAAGTTATGCTTTAATAGCCTGCTAACTGTAAGGTTCTACCCCAAATAAATACTCTTTATAAAAAAATGAATTATCTTTATGTGTGAAGTCATTTTTTTATTTTCCTGAAAGTGTCTATTTATTTTTGAAATATATTTTTTACCAGGTATGGAATTCTAGGTTGATATTTATCTTACCATAGTTGTATTAGTCAGCCAAAGGCATGCTGATGCAAAATACCAGAAAGCTGTTGCCTTTTATAAAGGGTATTTATTTGGGGTAGAAGCTTACAGTTTCAGGGCCCTAAAGAGTCTTAACTCAGTACCATAAAAGATACTTTCTCACCAAAGTCTGTTGCTGATCTCTACAAGGGTTCAGCCTTCCTTCTTTGTCTTAAGGCTCTGTGGTCCCAGCTTCTTCCTATCTCAGTTTTAGGTGGGCATAGTGCTCAGCTGCTCTGGTCTCTTCACAAGGTCAGCTGTAAACTATCAAGTGCATGGCTTCTCTCTCTCCCCAGGCTGCAGGATCAAAGCTGACAAAGTATTCTACTCCGGTATCTATGGAGTTTTTCTCTTCCCATATGTATTTTCTTCTGTCTCTCGAGTTAGTTCCCATTTATATCAGCCCACCAAGGGGGTGAGTACTCAACCCTAATTCACTCCCTAGTGACTTGGTCGAATCAAAATCCTAATGTTGATTTAATCAAGTAAATGTAAAACCTTTGAATTTAATAGAATCAAAGGGTATCACACCCAGAGAAACAGACCAATTTACAAACATAATCTCTTTTTGAAATTCATAATCTCAAACTGCCACAATAGTACATTGAAGATACTATACCATTGTATTCTGCTTAAATTTCTTGCTATCAAGAAACCTATTCTTAGATTATTTTCCTTCTTAAACATTTGGTGCTTAGGAGCTTTTCTACATACTTCTCCATGTCAGGGTAGCTGGTTTTCTTAGTAATTGTAATGCAAGATGTAAAGTGGTTGAGCATTCTACTTCTGGCTACCATTATGATCTTCTTTGTCTTGCATTTTGCAGTTTCACTATATTGTGTGTGTTTGTGCATATGTGCACATGCACATGTGTATGTTCATTCTACTTCAAATTTATTGGCTCTATGAAACTGAATATTGGTGTCTGGAAAACAATTATAGAATCTCCTATTTTCTCTCTTTTCATGCTCCTGATTTGTTTGTATTAGATTTATCACTCTATCCTCTGTACTATTTAACCTTTCTTTCATATTTTCCACCTCTCTTCATTTTCTTCTTTCTAGATAATTTCTTCACATATGCCTGAATAAAAATTATGGCCATAGCCTACATTTTTGTGCCCTGGTAGTGATATTCTGAAGACTCAAATCTTAGTTATTTTAGGAAAATTTCTTCATGTATTTTTTGCTTTTTAGTAGAGAAGTTGTAGGTTTACAGAAAAATCATGCATAAAATATGGAGTTCCCCTCTGAGTTTTTTTAAATGGCCCATTCTATTTTCTTCAGACACACCAATTATACATTTTGGATCTCTTCCCTGTATGTATCATTTTTCACTAATAGTTTAATCTTTCCATTCATTTCCATTTTATTTTGCTTAATATTTTTCAAACCTTTCATGTCCCTGACCTGTTTTCAGCAGTGTTTATAAATGCTTTTATATTTCTCTTCCATTTATTTCCTGAGTCATTTCTTTTAATTGTAACATCATCTTTCTTTGTATCCCTATATCTCTTCTTTGAGCTTTTTTGGGAAGGGCTATTTTGTTCAACCATTTGCTTAATTTATGGAGGAATGTTTGTTGAATACTTTTCTTTTTTTGTTTCATGGTATATGGCCTATTTTTTAGTTTATTTTTCTTTAGTATCTTAAATTGGTCCTATGCCAATTTCTTTCTGATTATTACTCATCCTTAAATGGGGGTATTATTTTTTCTGAGTCAGCATTTTCTAGAAAAAAAAATGTGTGGATGGTGTGAGGGCTTGAATTAGAGAAGACTGGATTATGGCAGTTGTTCTTACTAACATTTTACCCTGGGATTATGTCTTTATCCTGAGTTAGCTGCTGGGATTTTCTTTCAAAAATGCAATATATGTACTTTGTCTTGTTTAACTCCACCCTCCCTGCCACTACCTGGTATCAAACAGGTTTCATTGACCTGTTTGCACTTAACAGACTTTGTCATTGAAGGGAAAACCCCTGATTTGCAGTAAGGATATGCTAACTTTGGAGGATTCTTCTTGTTCCAAGAGCTGCAGAAATATTTGTCTGCTTTGGTTATTACTCAATTTTGTGAAACTGTCAGTGTATTTAGTAGCTCTTCATAACATGTGATTTGAAGTTGTGGTTGATTGCTAGTTTCATCATCAGCGGAATTTTTAAATTAGTGTCAGAGGAAAGTGGAATAGTAAGAATTCTAACATCTTTAACTGAAAGTCCTCTAGATTATCATTTCAAATGGAGGCACTGAATATATTCACAATAATTTACTCAAATAATCCTAAATCGATAAAAGGAGAATTACTGAATCATAGATCTTCAGTTTCTTCAGTTTTTATTTATATTGCCAAATTTTTCTCCAGAAAGGATGTAACAGTTTGCACCACCATCATTGATGATTCATGAGTGTGATCATTTCCCCATCCTCTCACCAACAGTGAGTTTATTGACCGTTTTAATTTTTATTTGTCCTATATGAAAAAATCAAATAACTTGTTTTTTTATATTGTTTGGTTACTAGTGTGACTGAACAACTTTTCCTGTGGTTATTGGATATTTGGAGATAAAGATGTTAGGAAGGATATATGAGACACTGCAAAGTCAAAGCAGAAATTGGGTATAGCATATAATCAACTGCAGGGATTGTTCAACTATGACTCTTGGGCCAAACCTGGCCTGGCACCAGTTTTTGTATAGTCCATGAGCTAGAAGTCCAAATTCAAGGTGTCAGTGTGGCTATGCTTTCTCCGTGGAGTCTGTAGCATTCTAGTGCTGACTGCCAGGAATCTTTGGGATTCCTTGGCTTGTATTTCTGCCTTCATCACATGGTGATATTCTCTGCTTTTTGGTCTTTATGATTTCCAGGTCCTCTTTATAAGCCTCCAGTAATCCACACCTTACCTAAAAATAACCTCATCAAAAGGTCCTTTTTACAATAGGTTCACAACCATAAGAATGTATTAAGGTTAACAACATGCCTAAATTGGGTTACAAAATTCAATCTACCATAATATACCTGATTATAAAATAATATACTCAATAATTACTAAACATTGAATTTCATCAATAAAACTTTTGTGTAAACTTTCTTTGTCTTTTGTTTTATGAGTATCTATGAAATATCTCTTGGGTTTGCCTCCTGGTCTGCAAAGCCTAAAATATTTACTTTTAGGCCCTTTTCAGAAAAAGCTTGCTGGGTCCTGCTCTATTGTATATTTAGAATGGATTTAATTCAAGGATGGTTTTGAATCTAGTGAGATCCCTCTTAGAGTCTGTTTTTCTTATCTCAGTGTGTGGGACCCAAAGTTGTATTCTTCAGATATGGTTTCAGTGAATGTTCCTTCTACAGCCTGTAGACTAAAGACTGTAGTCTTTAGGTCCTGATTGAGACTCCAAGGGAAAAGTATTTCTCTTTCTGTAACATGAGTCTCGTCATTAGATAGATGTCCTTTGTTGCTACTGTACCTATTGGCTTCCTATCTAATGTGGAGATTTCTGTTATTTCTGTTCTGTAAGAACTCTTCTTGCCTTTGGCCTATTTCATTGTCTTATTGAAGCATACTCACTTGTCAGTTAAAACTTTTTCTGTCAGACCTTAATTCTTGGATATCTTTTTAGCTTAAATTCTTTAGTTTCAGTATATTTACATGCAGTATGTCATCTTAATTTGGAGACTTTCTGTGTCTTATTAGATTTCACTCAATAATCAGAAAGAGATGCTCCCTTTTCATATTTCAAACCTCAATCCCTTTTGTCCTTTTCTATCTGAGGAATGCTGGTAGATGTGTTCTTTTAGTGCTTAGTGAATCATGAAGTTTGTTCAACAGCTCAGACACTACCAGTTCTTTTAATGTTCTTTTTGATGATGTTTCCTGAGGAGGTGATCTTAAATTTTATCATTATCTTTAGTATGGAATTTAAAGTAAATTGATATTGTTTATTTACAAGCCCATTGATGTAAGAAGAAAAAATTATGTAAGTGAGGGAGTTGGTTAAAATAGAGACTGCCCTTGAAGTATAACTATAAGAATGAGGGGTCTAGAAATTATGCTATATACAAGAAACACTTGAAGGTATCAGGGATACAATGTTAAAACCTAATGAGGAGGTAGGGAATATAGATACACTTCTGTGTACCAATATCCATTGCTATCACATTCTCTTTTATATTAAAAACAAATGGATTTAATGGTATTCTGTTGTAGACATATTGTGATTCAAGCAATGGAAGAAATTACAACAGTGATGTGGAGCCAGTGGCCACTGGATGCTTTTGGGGCATGGAAGGGAAAAGCAGTTGTAATATAGGTGCTTTTTAAGGACTTGGGAATTATCCTAAGTAACATTACAATGACAGCTATAGGGCATTTTACATCAGCATATAACATGCAGAACTATGTGGGAGAGAGCAGGGTCTACAATGTCAACTATGGTCCATGCTTATTGGCAAAGCCCCAGGATGTGTATATCCATTGCAGGTGATATGCCACACTAATGAAAGATGTTTATGTGGTATGTTATGGGAGATGTGGGAGTTGGGGAACATGGAAATACCTGTAATTTTTGTGTAACATTTATGTAACATTTTATGTAACATTTATGAATTTCCAACAAAATTTAAAAAAAAGAACCACATGAAAATTAAGAACATAAAAAAAACAAAAAACAAATGTGAATGTATTTTTTTTATGTCAACAGTAATACTTTATTGTGTACAGATAATTCTTAACAATTTGCAAAACATTTTTCAATCACGTCATTTGAACTGTAAAATAGCCTTGAGGGTATATGGTACTTTATTATTAGTGTCATTTACAAATAAAGAAATGAAATTCCATGGAGGTCATGTACTCACCCTTAGTCATACAATTCACAAAGGATGGAGTTGGCCTTTAAAAAAAGAAAAGCTTTATTGACACTGAATTGGCATACAATAAAGTTTACTTTTTCTAAGTGTGTAATTTGATAAATTAAAAAAAAATAATTAAAAAAAAGATACTTAGAGTACATAAATGTTACATAAAAAATATAGGAGATTCCCATATGTCCTGCTCCCTACTCTTTGCACATTTTTGCACATTATCAACATATTTCATTAGTGTGGAACATTTGTTACAATCAATGAACACATTTTGGAGCATTGTCACTAAGTGGGGATTAGAGTTTACACTCTAAGTTTATACTCTCTTTATAAGTTTATACTCTCTATAAGTTTATACTCTCTCCCCCACAATTTTGTAAATTAAGGCAAGATATGTAATGGCATGTATCTGTCATTGAAATGCCATTCAGGTCAATTCCCAAGTCCCAAAAATGCCCACATATTGCACCTGCTTTTCCCACTCTCTCCCCTCAGAACCTCCAGCGGTCACTGCCTTCACATCAATGATATAAGTTCTTCCATTGCTAGAATCACAGTAAGTCTATAGTAGAATACCAATAAGTCTACTCTAGACCTTTGTTCATTCCCCAATCCTGAGGATTCTGGGATGGTGATGCCCACTCCACTTCTAATTGAGAGGGGGCTTAGATCTCATGGGGCAGAAGGATGAGACTGTTTTGCTTGCATTTGCAGACACTCTCTGTTCCTTGGGATGGTCATTGTCCATCATCATCTCTTTGTTAGTTGTCCTGGGTCAGTTCAATGAACTGGAAAATAGGTGTTACAACTCTGTTGAGATTCAGGGCCTAGCTGGCACATGGGCAGTGCAAAGATTAAAGTCTCTTGGACATTCACAATTGTCTAATGTCTAGACTAATTAGACATTACAATTAGACAATTAGACATTACTATTAGACAATTGTAAATGTCTAATGTCTAGTACTAATTAGACATTCAAATAGAAGGACAAAAGAGACATGTGTAGGGAAACCACAAATGAGTCCAACTCTGTCACACTGATTCCAAAGTAGGGCCCACTGGCAAGACACTAAACCCCTGAGCTGTCTGCCCTTCCTGTACTGTCTCGATGTCTGTAGAGCCTTCAGGTGCCTGGCTATTTGAGGGTATATTTACTTTATCAGTCAATGAGATCTTGCTGAGATGGGCATGAACGTAACCTCTAGAATGACCTTCTCAACTCACTTTGTAGTCTCTTAGCCATGTAAACTCATTTGTCTTTACTTTTTCCCCTTTTTGGTCAAGGTCTTTTTCCAGTTGCATTGCTAGATGGTGCTTGGTAGTAATCCATCAGTGCCAGGGAGGTTCATCCCTGTGAGTAATGTCCCACACTGGGGGGAAGGTAATGCATTTTACTCTGAGTCCAGCATAGAGAGAGGCTATGTTTTAGCAACAAGGAGGGTCTCAGGAGATAACTCTTACATACCCTATAATAGTGGGCTAAGTTTCAATTTCAAAAGTAAAGGTTCATAAGTGCAGTCATCAGTATCAGTGGCCTATCAATGAGCATCTTCCTTCACTTGTCACTGCCCCTGTACTTGGGAGATCCTTGCTGTTCTATTAGAGAATGTGGGAGGACTCCCCAGTATGGGAATTTGATATTCTTTTGATTATTGTGTAAATCTTCACCCACAGTGACAATGCCCCATGAACACTTGAACACATTTATATGCTTTATAGGCATGCCCCAGGTGACCCTCCTCCCATACATCCCCCATCACTGACACCCCACATCAATGATCCTCCCCTGTCACAGGTGTAGCCCTTTGGTGATCCAAAAGTCTTCAAAAATAAGGTCAACAAAATAACCAAATATAATTAATAAGAAAATGAAATAATGATAATTTTAAAATAAGAAATAAAATTAAAGAAATTAAAAAAATTGGAATAGTGTAAAATGAGAAAAATATTTTAAAAAGTTTTTGACTTTTATGTCTTTCATCACTGTAAGATATGTTGTTTTCTATGTACAG
>JAQZBX010099435.1:0-11477 GCA_029593785.1 Cabassous unicinctus
GAGGGCCCTGGGGTGCAGGGCGCCCTCCCTTGTAGATTTTTTAAGGTCAGGCACTGTGTTGGCCACAGATGGTCCCCCAAATTCCCCCTCTTGGCATACACGCCCCATCTAATCCTGAATGCAAGTGTGATGGCTGTCACGCCCATGATTCAGTCATGTTATATGGCAAAGGGGAAAGGATTTTTGCAGATGTAACTAAAATCCCAAATCAGTTGACATTGAGCTCATCAAAAAGGAGATTATGCTGGGTGGGCCTGACCTAATCAGTCCAGCCCTGTAAAAGAGGGTCTGGAGGTCATTGTCTCTAAATCTCTCTATTAGATCTGTTTCTTCTATCACATCTATCTATATCTGTCATCTGTTTAGTTATCGATCTATTTTCTAAACATGTGAGAGTAGGTTGCATACATCATGCTCTTACTCAGACTTTTAAAATAAGTGGCTTTATTTCACTACAATTGATCAGCTCCTCCCACGAGCCCCCCCAAAGGGAAGCTGGGAGGGGGAAGAGTCTCCAGCACCATGCAGGTGGAATGCCACTCTCTCAGGTGTCTTCCTTCTTCCACTCCTCTCCGAGATGGGTGCTGGTGGGGGGTGAGGGGGAGGAGGGGAGCAGCGCTGGTGACCTCACAGCCGTGGGGGGTGGGATGCGTGGTCCTGGGTCCACACGAGCTCCTCTGGCCCTCAGCCCCCTTCTGGTCTCTGCTGGGGATGTCTCCAGGCCCAGCAAGATGCCCTTCGAGCTTGTCTGTCGTGAAGTCTCCATCTGCTGTTCCTCGAGGCCCCGAGCTCCCCCGAGGCTTTGAAGGGGGCTTTGCCCTCAGGGTTGGGCCTGGCGTGGGGGCTGAGGGCAGCCTGCTGAGGGTCTCCCTCCTAATCCCTCATTCTTCCCACAATCTCCAGTCAAACAGCAGCTTTCCCTCTGCCTGTTGGTCGGAACCTGCCCACAAACCTACAGGCTGATAGTTAAACAGGAAAGTAAATATTCGCCAGATCATTTTGTCTCTTGACAAGTCCTGGCTTTCTTTTTTATTTAACCTTTTTGTTTGAAATAATTTCAAACTTAGAAGACAGTTGCAAAAATAAGACAAAATCCATATAGAAAACTCCAATATACTTCTGCCCCCACCCCATAACCAGACCCACCGAGGTTAACATTTTGTGCCAAGGCCTGGCTTTTAAACCCGTTGTCTGGCTGCAGGTGCACAAACCCCACTTTGGATGTAAGAAGCCGATTACTAACTATGAACTATTTTGTCTCTTCGCAGATGGCTATAGAACTGGTATCTACGGCCCCCTCCCATTCTTTGTGCCTCCCCCTCCCCTCCTCCAACCTGCAGGAAGTGGATGCTGCAAGATAACTGGGGAGAAGGCAGTCTTGTTAAAAGAGCAAAGCAGATTCATGCGTTTTGAAATTCTGCCCTCATTAGAGGAGTTGTTGGCAGAGTGCACACCCTCCTCAGACCTTCGCTGGCCCAGGGGGCAGGGAGGAAGGACGTCACTCAAAAAGTGAGGAGGGGCTCTGAGTCCCGGCCAAGCACAATGGCAGCATCCAAAGGCAACGGATGTCCCCTCCGCCAGCAGGTGACCCCAATCCCCCCCCCAGCAGCCTGGCGGGACAGGGGCCCTCTCCAGAAAGGAAGGCGAGCTATGAGCATGTAAAGTGAGCTGTTGCTGCTCGCTGGCTTTGTGGAGAGGCCGCAATCTCTAGCCGCTCCGTCCCCATGCCCTCCCCACCCAGCCCTGCTCTGAGACTCCAAAAATCTTATCTTAAAAATGCTATCCAATCATCACCAAGCCAGGAAGTTCCAGGGCTAGAAGGGTGTGAAGAATTTGGGAGGACAGGGGGGCAGTCCCTTCCCGCCCCCATCCCCACGCCCCTGCCCTCCCGTCCCTGGTCCCTGGAGAGGTGCACAGTTGGCAGCAGCCCGAGGACGGCTTGCAGGGTGACTGGGGAGGGGGCATTTGCTGTGCCCCCGCCCTCTTCCTCTGCCCCCTCCACCCTGGCTTGCAGCTATGCCACCCATGGACTGGCACCACCCAGTTGCCTCCGGTTCTAGAGCCGCCTGAAGGAATTGAGTCATTTGGTCAAAATATTTTCTTCTGTTCTGGGTGGTTAGTTTCAAGGGCAACAAAGTTTCACTCCAGCTCCAAGGAAAATGCTGAAGCGGGGTGGGGGATGGGGGGAGTGGGGAGGGGAGGGGTGGGCAGGAATGTGACTGCCGGGCGCCCAGGTGCTCCTGCTCCTGGATTATCTGCTTGTAGCCCAGCCTTCCCCAGCCCTCCCGGCCTGCCCCCTGGACCTTGCCCTCGGGCCACGATGGCCGCGAAGGAGGAGGCCTGGCCTTGGCCGTGCACCTGGCCGAGGCCGCTGCTCCTTCATCCCCGCCCCCTTCCCTCCCTGACCCCTGCTGCATTCCCGCCCCGCAGCCCGTGGAGGGAAGGGAGCTTCCCCGGGCCAGCCAGAGGGAGCGAGGGAGGCCCTGCAGGACCCGGGGTGACCAGTGACCCTGGAAGTGACCGGGCTGGGGAATACGTGAGTCACTCTTCAAACTTCTGTGCTCGTTGCAGGGTGTGTGTGTGTGTTTGCGTGTGTTTGTGAGTGTGTGGCACCTGTGAGCTTGCCGGCCCGTTTGCTCCGCGGAGGTGGCCCGTCCCTGAGCCCTCCTCTGAGCACCTTGGGAGGGGCTGCCCCAGGTGCTTTCCTGGCGGCCGCGGGAAGCCTTTTCAGTGCCTCCTGGAGGCCCATCTCTGCTCCCTCTTGCGGCCCCCCAGTTGGCTGCTGGGCTGCGGTGAAAGCCGCTTGCTGGAAACAGCGTGTCGCCCGGCCCGGCTCCTGGCCCAGCCGCTCCCGCATTCCATCACGAGGTCTTTACCAAGGGCCTGCCTAGTCCTTCTCCCTGGAGGTTACAGCCCAGCGAGGGAGAGAGGACATTGATAAAATAAACACACAAATCTCCCGTTACAGGCAGATCTTCCCATCAGGGGAGCGGGGCCCAGAGGCGGGCCCGCAGGACGCGTGTCTGTTTTACTAGCCACTGTCGTATGGTTTCCTGGTGGCCGGGGCAGCTGTAACAAAACACCACAAACCGGTGGGCTTCAGCGGCCGCAGTCATCGCCTCACGGTCTGGGGGCAGAAGTCCCACATCAAGGCATCCGCGGGCCGTGCCTTCTCGGAAGTGTTCTGGTGGCGGCTTGCCCCATGCCCCGAGCCTCCGTCACGCGGCCGTCTGACTCCTTGGTCCCCCCCTGTGGCTTGTACTTCTGGGTCCAGATCTCCTCTGCCTGTCAGGACTCCTGCTGGGTCCCACTGACGCCCACCCAGAGGCAGTTTGCCCTCATCTTAATAGGATGTTCGAAGATCCTATTTGTAAATAGGGTCACACCCGTGGGACCAGCTTCAGAAGTTGAGCTCGTGGGGACCGTGATTCAGTCGATCCAGCTGGGATGGGCACGGGACACCATCTCCTCTTTGCGGGAGTACCCGTGGACCCCGCAGCGCTTGCGTTTCAGGGGACAGGGGTGGCGGCTGTGGGACTGGATAGGGGGCTGCTGCAGGAGAGAGACTGGCACCAGCTCGAGGGGAGAGAAGTGAGCCAATTCAGGAAGGCAAAATCCTCGTCTTATTTGGCGAAGGGGTTGATGGATAATCTCTGGCAGGATCTGAACTTTGAGACGACATCATTTTTGTTATCTTTTCAGAATTCTGGCCCCTGATATGATGTTTGGCTGGCAGAGTTGAATCAGCAGGGCTGTAAATTCTATTCCTGGAAGGTGAGCTGACATTTCAGGTGCTTTCCCACCTGCTCATGTTGTTTCTTTTGCTTTTGTCTTTGGATTTAGTTTCTGTATTAGTCAGCCAAAGGGGTGCTAATGCGAAATACCAGAGATTGGTTGGTATTTACATATTTACAAAGGGTATTTATTTGGGGTAGAAGTCCACAGTTACCAGGCCATAAAGCCTAAGTTTCTTCCCTTACCAAAGTCCATTGCCACATGTTGGAGCAAGACAGCTGCCGACGTTTGCCAGGGTTCAGGCTTCTTGGGTTCCTCTCTTCCCAGGGCTGCGTTTCTCTCCGGGCTCAGCTTCTCTGTTTCCTCCACAAGGTCAGCTGTAGACTATGAGGCTCTCTAGGCTCTGCCTCTCTCCACAAGGACAGCTGTGAACTGTCAGGCGAATGGCTCGTCTCTATCCCAGGGCCTTCTCTCCACCATCAAAACTGCAACTCAAAAACTGTTCCCTCTGTCCTTTGCCTTGCCTTTTATATTTGATTCCTGCCCCACCAAGGGGTGGGGCTCAACTCCCTACTGGCGTGGCCCAGTTAATGCCCAATCATAACTTAATCATGCCCAGATTAGCAGACCAGTTTACAACCATAATCCAATATATATTTTTGGAATTCATAATTACATCAAACTGCCCAATGGCTACAGTTTCCTATCCCCAGGTCAGAAGTACGTGGAAGGAGGTGCTTTGCCTTCTGGTGTGGGTTGGTGGGTTTTGAAGAAGTGAATGGCCCCTGTCCAGGCTCCTGTCCAGGCCCCTCAGCGGGTTGCTGTGTGTCTGTGGAGTGAGAAGTCCCAGGGCAGCCTGGCAGGGCTGGCAGGGCAGGGTTGCTGCCCCCAGATCACGCGGGTGGACAGCTCAGCTCAGACCCCATGCCCCCCGAGCCACCCACTCTTTCCTCAAGACCCAGGAAGTGGTCCTCAATTTAGGCAAAAATTTTAAAACTCAGGGTGGTAGGTAATGTGTCTCTCTGTGTTTCCATGGTTACCCTGGGCCACCTCGGCCTGTCATTCATACGTTCATTCGTTCATTCATTCATCAGGTATTTATTGAGCACCAACTGTGTGCTGGGTGCGATTCTCAAAAATGCATACTTTTATCTTTCTGGCCCTTGCATGGAACCAGCCTAGTACCTGATGGCGATGCTCAAGGCGGGGGCCAGGACGGGCTTCCCAGCAGCCTCCCCTCTGTATGCCCCTTCCCCGGTGGGTGAAGACCCGCAGACACTTCTCTGCTGGATTTTACAAGTTCCTGGTCACTTTTGCTTCAGAACGTCCCGCTGCTGTTTAGGATTCAGTGCTGTTTGCTTAGAGACTTGGATCCCAAACTTGATCCTTTTCCTCTTGGCCCCTCAGAGCAGAGCGGACCAGGCTGGGCTGAGGTCCCGTGCCGGGCTGTCTCTTCCTCTTTTCTCTTCAAAATTCCTCTCCGTCCTCCGTTCACAGCCTGACCCTTAGGGGGCTCCTCTTGCCCACCTCCCTGCCCCCGGCCCCACTCTCCTGTGGTGAAGGTGGGAGAAGAGCCTGTGGAGGGTGTGGCTATTGAAAAGCGCAGTTTCTCTTCTCAGAAGAGCTGCAGATAATCCATGAAGACAAATGCTAACGCTAGAATGTCATGGTTTACAACCCCCTCCTGTAACCGAGAGCCCAGGCAATTGCCATTAATGACTGCTAACATCACACTCACGGAACATTCTTGCCCCCAAAATTGAGCCTGCATCTGATCATGTTTTCTATATAGAAAATGCAGGGTTCAGAGGCACATATTAAATGACAGCACAGGAATACAATTGGCAAAATCCAGACCGGAAAACTACAGAGCAAAGCATCTGATTTCTTTGAAAAATACATGCAAAGAAAAAAAAAAGGAATTTATGTATATATGCTAAAATTTCCAGATAAAATAACAGGATGTCTGGGATTTACTTCAAAATAGCCTGGCGGGGGAGGTTCCAGGGTGCGAGTGAAACAGGACTGGACGCAAGTTGGCACCCGTGGAAGTGGGGGATGGGTGCACGGAGGTTGGCCTAGAATAAAAAAATTCTGGGTCCCCCAAGTTTGTTTTGTCCACAGAGCTGTTTTTCTCTAGTGCGTTAATTTCACTATGGATTCTGACATTTTTGATCCAGCAGGAAGGATTAAAATGTTTTCATGTCTTTGAAACACCAACTTTTAATTTTTTTAGGTAAATTTTTTTTTTTTTGAAACACCAACTTGAATCCATGAACTAACAACTGAGAGCATTTTGATGTCCGGTGCTGGAGATAAGTTTTGGAATAAGTAATGCACTTGTTTAAAGTGAGAAGTAAAGGAATGAGGACCCTAAACACAGTAGCCATGACTGTCCTTACTTGGCACGTGGCTGTTTCCCAGTCGATGGCCCGTGCTGGGCACCACGATTCATGCCCCGAGCACAGCTCCTTTTGTCCCTCACCGCAGACCTATGCAAAAGGCGCTGTTGACCGCAGTGCACAAACGGGGACGGGGCAGAGCCCAGGGTGTCCCCCGAGCTCCAGGGCCTGAGCTTGCCAAGCTTATTTGGCCTCAGGTATTCACCTACTTCAAACCGCTGTGTCTCTGCAGGGCATGGCACAGGAGGGGACGTCCCGCCCTGGGGCTGCCCCAGGCCAACCCTCTGTCTTCAAGCTGGTGCTCCTGGGAAGTGGCTCTGTGGGAAAGTCCAGCCTGGTTCTCCGGTACGTGAGGAACGACTTCAAGAGCATCCTGCCCACTGTGGGATGTAAGTGAGGACACAGCGCCCTTTGTTAGCCTTCTGATAGCGGAGCCAGAGCTGCTGGCCGTGTGTGGGAGCGGCCCGGGCGGATCCGCCCCGGAGTTTCCCACACCCCCGCGGTTCACTCTTGGCACCTCAGCGCTCGCCCAGCTCGAGGGCACAGGGGTGAGGAGGTCTGCCCGCAGTCGGGCACACGCGGAATCCAGAACGCGGCCTCTGCAGGGCGTGGAGATTCAGGGCCAGGGCCTCTGCCCTCCAAGGGTTGGGTGTGTGAGGGACTCGGTGGGAGGTGCAGGGGGAGCCGAGAGGAAGGCCTCACTCGTGCCGCACGCTCTGGCACTTAGACACGTCGGCCGCTGCCTGCCCAGGCTGCCCGCCTTCTGGCAACACTGAACTCATCTCCCCGTCTGTCTGACTTGGTTTACCTGCCTAGTCTGGTTTGGGGGGAGGGAGAGCAGTAGGAGAGGGTGGTATGGAGTGAAGCCCTCTCACTGCACTCTTAAGAAGGCTGACGCTGAAGGGTGCTCAGAAGCACATCTCCTTGGCGCTGGCCACCCTCACACCCTGCCGTGGACACACCTGCCTGGGCAGCGAAAGCCCTGGGCTCCCAATGAGAGGGAAACCGAGACGCGGGCTTTATGCTGACCCCCTGCGCGGCTGGCGTGGTGGGCCAAACCACGTGTCAATTAGAGCTTTGGTTTCAGAGTCTGACTCTGCCACTGACAGGCTGCTGGTTTCTCCTAATTCATTCATTCATTCATTATTTGTTGAGTGGGGACCCTGCCTGAGGCCTGCACAGGTGAGAGGGATTCCCTAATGCACTAAAGGGACCAGGCCCCGCCCTCTGGAGCTTCTTGTCTTGTCGGGGAGACAGATGGGGCTGTTGAGTACCCTGGGGATACAGGGGTAGGGGGCCCTGCCCGGGCCATGCCCAGAGCTGGGGGTGAGAAGGGTAGGAAGTGACCAGGAGGGGCTGGCTCTGGGATGGAGGGAAAGCTCACAGCCTTCAATAGCCTTTGATTCCGGCTGCCTAGGGCAGTGCAGGGAGGCCCTCTTCTCCATTAGCAGGAAAACCCACCTGCTCATCTCTGCTACTGGAGGTGGCTTTGCTTTAACACGATGAGCTGCTGAGTCTGGCCCTAAGGTGAGCTCCAGTTGAAAGCAGAGTCCATAGAAGGGGGCCCTGTCCAAGCAGAGATGTCAAGGGCTGTGTGCCTGGGAAACGGAATCAAGACGAGGGAGAGATAGCAGGTGCCAGAACAGAGTTTTAGACGGGGCTCACACTCAGGGGCCAAATCCAGCCTGCAGCCTGTTTGCCTGTTTTTATTTATTTTTTAAATAAAACTTCATTGGAATACAGCCCCAGCCATTCCTTTATGTATCATCTATGGCTGCTTTCCCAGGACAATGGCAAAACTGAACAGTTGCAAAGGAGATCTTATGGCCTGCAAAGCCTAAACTATCTACCACCAGGCCCCTTACCCACAAGGCTTGCAGCGCCTGCCGCGGGTGGTGAGATGTTGGGGTGGAGGGGCTACAGAGACGCCCCACGCTCCCTGAGCCTCGGGATTTCTGTACTGTCCGAGTGAGGGAAACCGGGCACAGGGATGGGTCCCAGGTCGGGGTGGGGGTCCTGGCTTGGGGCAGGCCTGGGGTGTCCTCGCCACTCCTGCTCCTCCACCGGGTCCCCCACCCTGGCCAGCCTTCAGCCCCAGCTGCTCCTCCCCTTTGCCTTCCCCCCAGGCCCTGGCTTGTCCCTTCTCTCCTAAAGGTCCCTGCTCCTCACCCTTCAGCCTTTTGCTCTGAGTCTTTGTTCCCACTCTGGTGTCCCTGGGATCGGCAGGGGTTCCCCTCCTGCACAGCTGAGGTTGACCAGGGAGGCAGAGAACAAGTGGGCCCGAGGCACAGCCTGGCTTCTCGCTGAGCGTGGCCATGGATACTTCCTTCTCTACCAGCCACAGCCGGTGGGGCCAGTGCCTGTTGCTGAGCATCTGCTCTGCCTGGAGCTCTGCCCGGAGGTGGGAGGTGGAGGTGAGCCCGGGTCTCCCCCAGGTGCATCTCAGCACCCACTTCCCTGTTTTGCACATGCCTTACACACCTGAGATATTGTTACAAACGTTGGAGGTGGGTAGTAATATTCTCATTTTCCAAATGAGGAAATGGAATATTATCATTCCTTTTGTGCTTTGAGAAGTGGTCAGTGTCTTGTACCAAAGCCCTTGGAAGGCAGAGCCTTCCGGTCTTTTCTCTAATGCCTGAAGACGTCTGGCTTTCATCAAGAAAATCTGCTCCTCTTGGAGGAGGGGTGAACAGAGCTGCCGGCAGCGGGAAAGAGACAGCGTGGGGTTTGCAGCCCCCTCGTGGGCTGGCTGGGGAGGTAAACGAGGCAGTGTCAGCAGAGGGCTCACCTGCAGGAATAAGCGTGGACTGAATGAAGGAACAAATGAATGGGCAGAGGCATGTGGCTCATGCGCTGCAGGCTTGAGGTTGTCATCTGTGGAATGGGGGCGTAAGCGCCTTCCCTCCGTGGCGCTCCATGAAAGAGGGCCGTGGCCGCGCGTACTTGCGGCGGGCATCCTCACGTGCGCTCCTTGCTGCACAGACACCCCCCCACCCTCGAAAGTGAGGGTGGGACCAGGGCCTGTCCTGGTTGGAGGGTGTGTGGGTGGACCCCTGATGGGGGGCCCTAACCAGGGGTCTGAAGTCAGGGTCTTGCCCGAGCACTGCTCCCCAGGACAGTGTTCCCAGCACCGCCCCCCCGGCCAGGAAGACACCACCTGTGCAGAGGTCGCAGGAGCTGGAGCTGGAAATGTGACAGGCCGCCTTCGTGGACCTGGCACTGGGAGGTTCCCTCTCCTTCCTGTTGCCACAGGACCCCGCTGGAGCGTGGCCTCCGAGGAGCTCCTGCTGCTCTCCCGTCTGGGCAGCTGGCTTCCTGTCCCGCTGCGGAGAGGGCCTGGCAGGGGACGTGGGAGCGCCAGGAAGAAGTGACCACTGTGGCCTGGGGCTTGGCCCGGGGAGAGCTCCCTGGTCACCCCGGGATCCCAGGCGGCCACAGGGAGGGGAATCCTGGTATTCCCTGTGCTGCCAAAACTTTCTCAGTGACATCTTTAGGAGCAATGGTGACATCTAGTGTGCGCTTGCGTGTTTGCTAGGGGAAGGTTCATGGCGGGCACAGAGAGACAGACAGTCAAGGAGCTCAGCTTGGCCAGCATCTCACTTGTCTTCTAAACTGTTGGCTGAAAATAAGTCATCCATCTCCTATTTCCTTATCACCAGCAATCAGGTTACAATTCTTACAAAACAGGAGTGATACAAAGAGGGTTTTAGTTAGCAGAATCAGCTGTTTACTTACATGACAAGGCTAAAGAACATTTTTATTATGATAAAATTTACTAGAGCCACTTTTTAATTGGGGACAATAAAATACAAGTTAGAGAGCAGTCCCCAGTCAATTCTTACGCTGTTCATGACCCAATCTGTTTTTTTCCGGCTGGAGTGGAAGGCCCCTGGCTTCCAGAGCCTTGGCAGAGCCTGAGAAGGAGCCAGCTGAGGTAGTTCAGTGGGAGGGGCAGAGGTTGGACACACCCCTCTTTCGCAGGGGCACCTGTTACGTCAGAGCAGGAAGGGTATCTAAGCTGTGTGCCGGGTGGATGCCAGCCCCTATTCCAGCCCATTAAGGCACAGGTGCATTCTAGAAACCCGAAAACACGTCTGGTTCTTGGCCTGAGCTGCCGCTTCTCCCCTATACCCCCTGTTGCCAGTATCGTCTTAGGCAAAATCTCCACATCTGTTTGGATTTCTTGGAATTTTTAAAACATCACTTTTTGGCTTTAGCTGTGAAGACGTGAACAATGTTAGTGGGTTTCCAAAGACAGAAGATCAATGTCAGAGCCAATGAGTCACGGGCGAGGGGTGGACTGTCCAGGGGAGACCTGCCCAAGGGCCCAGGTGAGAGGCCTCCCACCTTTGAATGTCCAAACATTGACTCAGGCATCGTCGCTTGGACTGAAAGCCACACGCTCACTGGAAATAGGTTGTGATTTTGCACTGATTTAGATTCAACCACCCGCCAACAATTGCAAAGTGGAAAGGGAAAACATCAGAAGCTGAGATGACTAAATTGAGGCGGCAAATCTGAGTTTTATGCCCATGTGTAACTTGGCAGTGACACCTTTAAGATACAACCAAATTCAAATTCAGAAATATAACTTGAAATGATAGAAAAACAAAGATGTGGCTAAAAGGGTGACTTTCTGAGGTAACGGTCCCTGGACAGTGAGGGGGCGGGAAGGGAATCTCTTTTGCCTGTCTCTCTTTTCTCGTGTAATTTTACACCCACTCTGGCTACAGGGTCCTATTATCTCATGTTAGAGACAAGGAAATTGGGATTTAGCCAGTTCACGCAGGTCGCGTCGTCCGCACAGCGGATGGGTCTGCGTCGGGGGCGTGTGCAGCCTCCGCCCCCTGCCGGCTGCCCTGTGGCTGAAGTTCCCCAAACGCGGGGAGGCATCAGCCCTGCTCTTCAGATGAAGGCCGTGGCTTCCTCGACACGAGGACTCACGCTCACGTTCTCCCTGACTTAAGTTTGTGGTGCTGCAGAAATGCTGGCTGTGCAGGCAGAAGAGCCCAGAACCTTCCGTTTGGGAGGACCGCCCCCTCCCCAAGTACATGCTCGTGAGAGAGAGTCACAGACTTGTCTCCAGGCCCTGGCCCTTGCTCACTGCCCTTCGAGTGGGAATCGGCAGAAACCCCCAAGAGACCTCAAGCCCCACCCAGGGTCCGGCAGGGCTGGGGGCTGGGCCAGGTGCCCGGGGGGCTTTGCCCACTCCCTGTCCCCCACCCCCGCTCCTCCCGGCCCTCGTTCTAGTTCTGACAAGTCACACATTATGGGGGCAAAAGATTTTGGCTTTGTTAAGTAACGATTTTTATTTTTTTTTTCTCTTTTTTTTTTTTT
>JAQZBX010099436.1:0-11753 GCA_029593785.1 Cabassous unicinctus
TAAGTCTTACGGCCTTCCTAAACCAAAAAGAAAGGATTTAGAGCAGAATTATAATAACCAAACCAGCAAAGAAAGTATCTCATAAACATATGAAGGTGTTAAAAAGCCCCCAAAAGAGTGAATCACTTATGGTAACCACGAAATCATAGATGCTGTCACCATGATTCCCAGGGTTTTAGCTGCGTTTCTCTCTCTCCTGGCCACTCTGGATTTATAACTCTCTGAGGATGATTCTGTTTGGCTCCCAGTATTTTCAATCTTTTGAGCCTGTTCTCTGGCTACAAGAAAAATATTACTATAGAGAATTATCATAACAAGAGTAGGTATAAAGAAGGATAAAAAATCTATCAACACCCAACTTTGGTTCACCACAACTTGGCAGCCCCTGCGCAGCTGAGGGCGCTCAGCACGTCCTCCGGCCGGTCGCCGCTGCCCCCTGTGTAGAGCACCGCCCCGCTGTTCGCGAGGGGCAGGGCCCAGGGGACGCTGATGCACAGTCCCGGCACGGGCACCGTGAACTTGGTGGGGTAGACCAGAGGCTCGGTGACAGCAACGTGCCTGTCGATGGAGATGAAGCACAGGTGGAAGAGAGAAGACGAGCAAAACGCCGCGTCGCAGCAGCTGTGGAAAACACGAAAACTCTCCCCAAAGTACCAGCAGCTCTCCACGGTCCTGACCTTGCTCAAGGGCATCACGTGGCGCCCACCAAGAAGTCCGCAGAAGCCGCAGAGGCGATCAGGAAATTGGCAGGAGAATGCAGCTGCTTGAAATGAAGGGTGGAAATCATCACCAGGAGGCTTCCAAACAGGAGGCCAAACACCGCGCACAGAACCACGCGGGGCCCCCGGCGAGAAGGGGGATTTAATACAAGAGCCGTTCACGCCCTCGTAGCAGAGCTGCGGGGAGCTGCGGGTCATGACTCTGTTGGATGCTTGCTGGGCTCTGCCCTCCCTGGTGGTGGGGAATAGCAAGTTTCAATTCTGAAAATTAGAAAAAAGAAAAAATCAAACCAGATATCTGAGCAACTAATTTTAATATTGCCCCATATTATATTCTTTTCCATTTTAACTATAAAGAGAAGTTAAAAGAAATTCAAAAGCTCAGAAAATTATTCTTTGTCTTTAACAAAATTACTTCTGCACCTAATTCTAAACCTCAGAGACAAGTGAATTTTCATCAGCTCAAAAATTGCTTTATTGAAGAAATTTAATTCAAACATCTGGTTCTTTACATCTGTGAAGCTGTTCCTTGCAAAGGATATCACATTAATAGAATTACATATTTGGGGATTCACCTTTCAGTAGGCTTCCACCTCACCTTGTCTGAAAAGTTAACACCTAGAATGATTTAGGAAGCCAGCACATAACCTGCCCCCATTATAAAGCCTCCCAAGCAACTCCTATGGTGGATGTGTGAACTGTGATAGGAAACTTACTTAAAAAAAAAAAAAAAAGATATACTTATACTTTTTATCCATTTTTAAACCCCCCACCCCTGTTTTTGCTGTTTTGTGCCCATTTGCTGGGCAATTCTCTGTGCCTGTTTCCTGCCCTCTCTTCTCATCCTTCTCCTCTTGTCTTCACTGGGATTTGAGCCTGGGAAACTCCGACGTGGGAAAGAGGCGTTCTGCCACCTGCACCACCTTATTTCCTGTTTTTTTGGTGCATCTCATCTTTGCTCTCCCTTGTGTCACTCTCCTGTTACGTCATCATCTTGTTGCATGGCTTGGTGGGGCCTGGGGGCTCATCTGCTCGCGGGGCCTAACGGCCCATGCACCTTCTATATTTTTTCTCTTATTTTACTGGGAGGTCCTGAGGATCGAACCCAGGTTCCTCCATTTGGGGACGGATGCCCAACCATATGAGCCACACCCACCCCCCAGGAAACTTACTTTTGATGATCATAATTAATGTTCTACAAAACAACATGTTTCTCTGTGCTCTGCTACTTTGTGGAAACAGAAATTTCATAACCATGAGATTTCTTTATGTTAACTGTCTTGAAAGTGCTAAACCCAATATTTGGCAGTAATATTACCTACTTCCTATTTACAAGATTGGCCACTTAATTTGTGGGGCCCAGTGTAAAATGATAAAGTGAGTACCCTTATTCAAAATACAGGGGAAAAAATGCCATTAAATGTACTGAAATAGAAAACTCTTTCCCTCTTCAGCAGTCACTCTCGACACTCAAAGTATTTAATATTTGCTAGTTAATGGTCTGCTCCCTTGGGCACCGGGATATGGCAGAGTACATGCAGACCCTCCCTCGTGGCCGGAGACCCAGCCCAGGACTCTGCATGCATGTGGCCCATCATGGCCTGATCCCTTCTGCTGGAGAGTGAGCCAATCTGTGCTCTGGCCAGACTGCGGAACTGACCTGTACAACTGTCCTTCTCATGGGCCTCCTGACCCAACCCGTGGCAGACGGTGACTCCCAGGGGGATCCATTGGGCTTGCCTCCACCTGTCGCCCACTGCATGCTCTGTGGCCATCCCAGCTTGAGATGGGCACAACAGCCTCCATGCCTCACCCTGAGAACTGTGGCTATGCATCTGGCCCAGATCCTTTTCTTTACACCAGGGAGGGGAGAGGACCTGGTAGTTGCTGGGCGAGAGTGGGGGGGAAGGGGCTGGATTGGACCCTAGGCTCCAGGGAGTGGGGGAGCTGCTGGCTGAGAGTCCATCCCAGGGAGGAGGGGAGGCAGGGGAGGGGCCGGACCACAGGTTATCCAGACTCCAAGCCCTGGTGCCTTCTCCATAGTCCCATTGACTTCACTTAGAAAATGCAAGTGCAAAGATAAAATTATCAAGAATTTCAAGACACAACTCCAACACATTCAATCCTAAGAGCAGGACTCTGTGCCACTGCACTGGGGATACCCATGGAGCTGATCCTACTTTCTGTCCTTTTTTTTTTTTTTAAAAAAGTTTATTTTAATAACATATATACAACTCAAAATTTCCCATTTTTAACAACTTTCAAATGTACAATTCAGTGGCATTGAGTACATTTACAATATTGTCCAACCGTTACCAACATCCATTACTCATACTTTTTCATCACCTAAAACAGAAACTCTGAACCTCTTAAGCAATAACTTCCCCTTCCCTTCACCCCTGTCCCCTGGAAACCTGTAATCTACTACTTCTGTCTGAATTGCTTATTCTATGTATTTTATATAAGCAAGATCATACAATATATGTATTTTCGTAGCATGCATGAGAACTTCAGTCCTTTTGATGGCCAAAAAATATTCCATTGTGTGTATATACCATAGTTTGCTTGTCCATTCACCTGTTGATGGGCACCTGGGTTATTTCACCTTTGGGCTAGTGTGAATAATGCTGCATGAACATTGGTATATCAGTATCTGTTTGAGTCCCTGCTTTCAATTCTTTGGGGTGTATACCTGGAAGGGGGATTGCCAGACCTCAAGGTAATTTTATGTTCAACTTTCTAAGGAACAGCCAAACTGATTTCCACACTTGTTGCAGCATTTACATTCCCTCTAACAATGTAGGAGTTTTCCTATTTCTCCACATCCTTTCCAACACTAGTCATTTTCATTTTTTAAAAGTAAGAGCCATCCAAACGGGTGTGAAGTGATTTCACGTTGAGGTTTTGATTTGCATATTTTTTCCAGAGGTTAAATTATCTCTTTATAACAGCAGCCCAATAATGAAGCAAAAGCTATCAGGTGGAAACAACTGCAAAACTCTCAGATGAGAAGATGTGGGCACTGAGGCCAGCCGGTCGGACACGGAGAGCCTTTTCTGATACAGAGCTTCACATTTGTGACATTAACAGGAATTCAGAGAATTTGGGAGGGTTTTGAAATTCATGAAAAGGATTTCAGGTCTTGGGAAAATAGTTACCTTTGACCCTATGAAGAAAACATCAAGGGAGATGTGATAAAGACATTTTTCCTCCTCAACAATATATTCAGGACTGAAAACAGATCTGCCATTCAAGATAAAGATATTAAAAGTAGCCCACATGAAAAAGGCAGGTATATAAATAGAATACGAAAAGATACAGTAACTACCGTATGTGAACCAATCTCTGGGGGTCAAGAAAAGAAACAGAAACACAAAATTTTGAGCAGGGCTGAATATGGGGGCGACAGTGGAAATCCAGTCATCCAACTCCTGCAGGGAAAGGGGTCTAAGGATGCACCACACTGGACAAAAATGGGGCGCGGCTCACTGTAGGAGGTCCCCACCTTGCAGCACAGGAAGGGATGCAGAAACTATTTGTCTTGGCCCCACTTCCACCAGGACTTTGGCTTTTAGAAAGCTGTTAACCTGTAGAGATATAAGGCCACCAGCAGAGAGACTCACTGCCAGGAACTGGGCTAAGCTGCCCAGTGGCTGATTGCCTGGATCGTGACAATTCCTTGTGACAGCAGAGCAGGAAACCCAGAGGACCAGGCAACAGCACGATCAATTTGGGGGCCCTTCAGGGCTGGCTGAACACACTTCAAAGCTACCAGGCACCATATGTTTGTCTTGGTAGGGAAAGAATAAGAGAGAAGTAAAAACAAAACTGAAGAAGCCCACCCATTCATAAGAAAGCCCAACAAAGATCCCAAGCTCTTAAAGAATTATAATGCGAAAATACAGCCAATACAATCAAAACATGAAATATTTCAGGAAAAATTAGTTTGATAGCGTAATTTGACAAAGACAAGTGCAATTTCTTTAGTGTCGCTTCTACTCAAATCTTTTGCTGAAGTGCAGTTTCCTTTGACACACTATGACGGGGAGATTTTGGGTGGAGCTTTAGCAACCTCTGTTTTTACAGAGCCCCTGCAGGTAATTCGGGGGCTGTTCGGCAGATGGCACTCTTCTGTGTTTCCTGCCAGAAAATCCAACTCAATGCAAAACGCATAGTCGGTCATAAATGATTATCTGCTGATTGGATCTAGGAGAAAGTTCTTTTTTTAATATACTGTGTGCAATTTTCCTTCTAAATCACTTTACTCTCCCTCTCATTTCCTTTTCTCTATACTTCCTGCTACATACTATGGCCAGAAATGAGTTCAGCACATAAATGAAGAAAAAGTTTGCTCCCACGAGAAGCTCTGTGAGAACAGTGCACCTTCTCCGTGAGAAGGTGTTGACGGCTGAAGTGACATAAACTCTACCCCCAGCCTCACCAGCTGAGCCTCTGAATCACCGTGGAATGCTGGGTCGTCCATAACCAGAGTGTGTCATTTCCTTCTAGAAGATTGTTCACAACTGGATTTTAATCCATGCTTTAATGACTTTCTGCATTTCATTGCACATTATACCTCACAATGGAGTGAACTGTAGGGAATGTCTTCAGTATGGCACCTGTGTGAAAATGATACTCTTGCTTTATATTTTGATCACTATTATAATAAAAATATACTACAGTGTTTTCAGTGAGCTGTTGCATATAAGAAATAACCACAAACTCAGCTGCATTAACATTAAGCGTTTATTTCTCAGGCATCCAGGGTTAAACTGGGTTGACTCCCCTAGGCTGAGGCAGCTGGGTGAGTGCTGGGGGGAGAGGTCTGTGGTTTCTCCTATAGCAATGCCCCACATGCTATCATATCTCTGAACCCTCCTAGGAGAGAGTTTGCACCATGCCCTGGGTCCTCAGCTGAGTCCTTGCCCTGTGCCTGTAATCCTGAATTTGCCCTCCTGTCATCAGTAATCTCTTCCTCTGATTGCATGTTCCAACCCCTTGGTCAAACACCCAAATCCTTGTCCTTGAGCACACATCTGCTACCTGCTGGAACCTTTGTCTGCCTTCTCCAGCCCATCACCTCTCACCTAGGTTATGCTGTAACATAACTCTAGCTATTGGCCTGGAAGCCAAGATACAAGGTATGGAAGGATTGAGGGGAACACCTGTTTTCTTGCTGGAGAGATGCCTCTGTAGAGGCTTTCCATGCTGGGGCAAGGGAGAGCTCTAAGGAAGAAGGGGTGGGAAGTTATTAGGTTCAGAGGAGTCCTGGGAGCCAAAATCTTTGGATGTCTCCAACCCATGTGTCAGGGTCCAGGTTTTTTTTCAAACCAGTTTCCTGCCATTAGAATAATAGACCTGGGTTTTCTGGACATTCTACTGTCTTGGAAGCTTGAGGAATGTAACTATTAAATCCTCTGTTTGCTCTTCGGTTGTTTGAGATCTCCCTCTGCAGAAGGAGTCGGGCCTTTTTGTAAGTTACCACAGAGGTCCTCTGGACTATGCACTTAGTTTTCAGTTGTTTGCCAGTTGCCCTCAGCTTTTCAGTGTCCCTCTGTAGGGATGTGTAACTTAATAGTGAATATGCACAATGGTGCAATTTAATGCCCCTTAATAACCATCAGCCAATTCCATTGTCCTTGGATGCATTGTTCCCTTGTTCTTTTCAAACCACTGGATCAGTGAGCCAACCAAGGCAAGATACTCCACCAGAACATTCTCCCAAGTCAGGAACAAATGAAAGTTTTAGCAATTAGACCACCATCTTGTGCCATATAGCTCCCTTGATGGGATTCTTATTGCCAGCTGTGTGGCGAGTGATATAGTCCCCAGATCCACCCCCCACCCCATCTTGTCATCTGCTTTCTCTGACCACTCCTGCTACAGCTGTGTCATTTCTGGTCCCCCAAGAAGCAGATGTTAATAAGAGGTGTAGTTAGGTGTGCAAGAGATTTATTGGTGGGTAACGCCTGTGAAAGATAAAGGAGATGAAAGTATTGGGAAGAGAAAAGCTTCAGACCATGGCGCAGACCTGACATTTGCAGAAGGAAAGAGGGGGAAGGAAGCAGAATTGGGGAGGGAGCTCCCCAGACTGAGGCACAGATGTGGAGGTGGCAAAGACTTGGCCAAGCCAATAGTGGGCCTTAAAGCAAAGAATGCCCATTAGAGGAGTCCTGCCGAGGGCAGAGCTGGATAGACTTTGCACAGGTCCTGCTCAGTCGTTGGCTGGGGCCACTCCAAGAAGCATGTGGCCTCAGCTGCAAAGAGGTTGCAGATTTGAAGGTGTTCATGGCTGCAGCTGGAGGCTGTCAGATGACCACACTCTCTTGAGTGGGCCACAAATCCTTTCTTGAAGTGGGATCTCGACAGTGTCTAAGTCGGCCACAAAGACACAGTAAATAATTGAAGCATGAATCTGAGAGTGGCAATAAATCAGAAAAGATAGACAGATGTTGCTGAACATGAGACCATATAGCACACGCTAAAATGCCATCATATTCTGATGGGCCATCAGGCTGCTGTCTAAGGCAGAGTTTCCCAGCCAGTGGCTCACAATCTGCTGCAAATGGGCTGCACACACAGCTGGAGATACTAAGCCACTCAGGGCTCAGGACAGCTTTCTGGCCCAGCTGGCCAGTGCTCCAGGGCCAGCAGACTCAGGCCACACACAACCTCGTGGATGCTTTGCAGACAAAACTGAGCCTTTGTTTTAGATAGTAGTTAACTTCCTGGACAGGTGCTGCAGACAACAGGACAGAGTTTCCTGCTCTTCTTGCTGCAGATAGAGGGTCAGAGTCGGATTTTTAAATGTGGGCCGGCCATTGTCCATTTGTGCATTTAGTCTCTCAACATAAAGAGACCTCTAGTTTACCTCTTTGTGAGGTACAATGTGTAATGAAGTGAAAAAGATTGTGGAGCAGCGATTAAAACCCACGTGTAAATTATTTTCATGAAGGAAAGTCATGCCCTGGTCATGGCAGTGCCAATGCATTCCCTGGTGATTCTAAGACTTACTGTGTGGTGAGGCTGGGAGTAGTGTTTCTGCACACCAAAGCCAGCAGCTGCACTGTTCTCATGGAGCTTTTCACGAGATAAACCTCTTCCTCTTTTAGGTACGGAACTCAGTTCTGGCCACAATAGTTAGCAGGAAATACACAGAGGGAAAAAGTGAGAGGAAGAGCTAATAGATGACTCAGAAGGAAAATAGTAAACAGAATAAAAAAGGAAAATGAAGTGAAAGAAGATGATACACGTAAATCCCAACTCAGTAAATGTTTATTTATGGCCCACTGTATTTTGCACTTAATTGTATATTCTAATATGAAACAGAAAAGAAGTAAAATAATACTTCCCAAGGTGCTACCTGCTCCTATCAGCACTGGAATCACCTGTAGGTGCGTGTTAGAAACAGATTACAAGATGCACTCAGGACCTCCAGATCACAATCAAAGAATCACACTTGAGCAAAAGGTTTGAATTCGAAGCACACCAAAGAAGTGTGTACTTCTCTTTGCTAAACATTCTAGAAAATTAATTTCCTCTGTAATATTTTGTTTCAATTGTTGATTTTGTTGGCTGTATTTAACATTATAGTTCTTCAAGTGCTTGGGATTTTTGTTGGGCTTTCTTAACTTGAATGGGTGGGTTTCTTTAGTTTTGTTTTACTTCCCTTTTATTCTTTCCCTAACCAAAACAAACATTTAGTACCTTGAAGTTTGAAGTGTGTTCAGCCAGCCCCAAAGAGCCCAAGCACGATCATGCTGTATGCTGGTGCTTTGGGGTTCCTGCTCTGCTGTCCTACAGGAATTGTCTGATACGCCTAGTTCCTGATAGCAGATCTCTGTGTCCTTATGTCTCTGTAGGCTAACAGCTTTCTAAAAGCCAAAGTCCTGGGAGGAAGTGGGCAGAGGTGGTAGCACAATCATGGCCTCCAAAGATGTCCATGACCTAATCTCCAGAAGCTGTGAATAGCTTACTTTATATAGAATAGAGTATTTGCTGAGGTTATTAAACTAAGGACCTTGACATAGGGAGATGATCTTGGATTATCTGGATGGGCCCAATGTAATCACCGGGGTCATTAAAAGTGAAAGAGGGAAGCAGGAGAGTCAGCGTCTGAGTCAGAGAGAGATTTGAAGATGCTGCTCTACTGGCTTTGAAGATGGAGGAAGGACACTTGAGCCAAGGAAGATGAGTAGGTTCTAGAAGCTGGAAGGATGAGCAAACAGTAGATAATATACAGGATCATTGTTTTAATGTCATCTCTTTAATATCTCTTACACTTTCATACCAATTATTTTTTTAATTATTTTTTAATTAGAGAAGTTATAGGTTTACAGAACAGTCTTGTAAAAAAAAAACTCCGCATTCCCATAAACCACCCTATTGTTGAAATATTGCATTTGTGTGGTACCTTTGTTACAATTGATGAAAGAATATTAAAACAGTACTATTAAATATAATCCACAGATTACATTAGATGTATTTTTTTTGCCATATACCACCTTATTATTAACACCTTGCATTAGTGTCATACATTTGTTATAAATTATGAAAGAACTTTCTTATACTTGTACTATTAACCCCAGACCATCACCCACAACAGGGTTCTCTGTGTTATTAGTCCCATGTTTTATCTTCTCACTTTCATTCTAATAATATACATGACACAAAACTTCCCCTTTCAACCACATTCACATACATAATTCACTGCTGTTAGTTATACTGTCACCACCATCCATTTCCAAACCTTTACAATCAACCTAAATAGAAATTCTATATAAATTAAGCATCAGTTCCCCATTCTCTATTCCCAATGTATCCCCTGGCAAATATATTTTAAATTCTAGCCCTATGAGTTTGCTTATTATAATTAGTTCATGTTAGTGAGATTACACAATATTTGTACTTTTGTGTCTGGCTTATTTCACTCAGCATAATGTCCTCAAGTTTCATCGATATTGCATGGATCAGAACTTCATTCCTTCTTACAGCTGAATAATATTCCATTGTATATATATCTACCACATTTTGTTTATCCATTCATCAGTTGATGAACACTTGGGTTGTTTCCATTTCTTGGCAATTGTGAATAATGCTGCTATAAACATTGGTATGCAAATGGCTGTTCTCTTCCTTGTTTTCAGTTCTTCTGAGTATAAAGCTAGAGCAGGATTACCTGATCATATGGTAATTCTATCCTTAGCTTACTGAGGGACTGCCAAACTGTCTTCCACAGCAGTTGTACAGTTCTACATTCCCAACAGCAGTGAAAAAGCGTTATTTCTCCGCATCCTCTCCAGTGCTTGTAGTTTTCTGTTTTTTTTTTTTTTAAATAGTGGCCATTCTAGTAAGTGTAAAATGGTATCTCATTGTGATTTTGATTTGCATCTCCTTAATAGCTAGTGATGCTGAGCATCTTTTCATATATATATATTTTTATCCCCCCCTTGGTGCTTGTGCTCGCTGTGTCCATTTGCTATGCATTTTTTTGTGTCTGCTTGTCTCCCTTTGTTGCATCATCTTGCTGCGCCAGCTCACCGTGCCCTGCGGGCCGTCAGTTCACCGCGTGGCGCGGGCCAGCTTGCCTTCACCAAAAGGCCCTGGGAATCGAACCCGGGACCTCCCATATGGTAAACGGGAGCCCAACAACTTAAGCCACATCTGCTTCCCCTTCATATGCTTTTTAGCCATTTGTATTACCTCTTTGTAAAAGCTTCTATTCAAGATTTTTGCCCATTTTTTAAGTGGGTTGTTTGTCTTTTTATTGTTGAGTTGTAGGATTTCTTTATATATCATGGATATTAAAGTCTTATTGGGTATGTGGTTCCCAAATATTTTCTCCCATTGAGTAGGTTGTCTTTTCACTTTCATGACAAAGTCTTTGTTACAAAGCTTTTAATTTTGATGCCACATTTATCTATTTTTTCTTTCATTGCTTGTGCTTTGAGTGTAAAGTCTAAGAAACCATTGCCTAATGCAACATCCTGAATATGCTTCCCTAAATTTTCTTCTAGGGGTTTTATAATCCTGGCTCTTATATATAGGTATTTGATCCATTTTGAATTAATTTTTGTATGTGGCATGAGATAGGGGTCCTCTTTCATTCTTTGCATATGGATATCTAGTTCTCCCAGCACCATTTGTTGAAGAGAATATTCTTTCCCAATTAAGTGGACTTGGCAGCCTTGTCAAAAATCAGTTGGGGAAGCAGATGTGGCTCAAGCAGTTGAATAACCACCTCCCACAAGGGAGGTCATGCTTTTGGTTCCTGTGCCTCCTGAAAAAACAAAGAAAGCAAACAACAGGCAAAAAAATGAAAAATCCAACTCAGGGAAGCCAATGTGGCTGAGTTGGTTGAGTGCAGACTTCCCACATGCGAGGTCCTGGTTTCATTCCCTGGCCCCCAGTAAATAAAAATAAATAAATAAATAAATAAATAAAATAAAAACAATTGGCCATAGACATGAGGGTCTAATTCTGAATGTTCAGTTAGGTTCCATTGGTGAATATATCTATCCTTATACCAGTATCATGCTGTTTTGACCACTATAGCTTTGTAATATGCTTTAAAGTCAGGAAGTGTGAGTCCTCCAACTTTGTTCTTCTTTTCCAAGATGTTATGACTTACCCTTCCAAATAAATTTGATAATTGGCTTTTCCATTTCTGCAAATAAGGCTGTTGGGATTATGATTGGGATGCATTGAATCTATATATCAATTTGGGTAGAATTGTCATTTTAATGCTATTTAGTCTTCTATTCCACAAACACAGAATGTTTTTCTATTAATTTAGGACTTCTTTGATTTCTGTAAGCAATGTTTTGTAGTTCTTTGTATACAAGACCTTTATATTCCTTGGTTACATTTATTCCTAGAGATTTGGTTCTTTTAGTTGGTATTTTAAATGGAATAGTTTTCTTGATTTCCTCCTCAGATTGCTCATTACTAATGTATAGAAACACTATTGATTTTGCATGTTGATCTTGTATCCTGCCACCTTGCTGAACTTGTTTATTATCTTTTTATATTTTT
>JAQZBX010099437.1:0-11473 GCA_029593785.1 Cabassous unicinctus
CTGCATGTGCACCACCAGTGCCTCCCCTTCCAGGGCTTTCTCCCTGCTCGCTCCTGCCTCCACCTGAGGCTCAGGTGTCACTGAAGGCTGTCTTTAAACTGTCCCGCATGCGCCCCTTACTGTCCAGTTGGTCTCCTTTCCAGCCTGTTCTGGAGGGCAGGAACCTTCCTAAGAAGAGCCCTGGAACCCAGCACTGAGTCGAACAACAAACAAAGGCACCACGAAGACTTGCTGAAGTGCACAGGTGGTTTTAAAAATAGCTCAAAAATTTTCCAATTACAAAACTAGTTTACGTACTGTTTTAGTTTTCTAGGCTGCCAACATGCAACAAACCAGAAACGGCTGGCTTTTACAGCGAGGGCTTACTAGCTCGCAAACCTGCAGTTCTGAGGCCCCGAAAGCATCCAGATCAAGGCATCACGAGGTGCTGCTTTCTCCCTGGAGACGGTCGCCAGGGATCTGGACTGCCGTGTGGCGAAGCTCATGGTGGCGTCTGCTGTGGGCTGGGCTCTCCTCCTCCTCCAGGCTCCGTTTCCTCCGGCTTCTGCTCCCACGGTTCTCTCTCCGCGTCTGCGGGGCTCCTTCTGTTTCTCTCTCTCTATTCATCCCGTTTGTAAAGGGCTCCAGTGAGCGGATTGAGACCCACCCTGGGTCACGCTTAACTGAAGTAACCTAATCGAAAGCTCCACCTACAGCACGTTTACACTCACAGGAATGGATCAGCCCTAAGGACATGAGTTTTTGGGGTCCATGAAAGCCACACCTATGTTCCCAAAGTTCAGAAACTATTGAAAGGTATGGAGAAAACAAAGCTTACCCCTGAAGTCACCACGCAGTAGCCACCACTGCTAACATCTGGGTGCAAATACTTCCAGGCTATTCTTTATTACGGAATTGTTCAGCATCATCAGCCCAGGCTGCAAAACAAGCATGCATCTCCTCTGGGCTTTTTAAAAAATACATTTTTATTAGAGAATTTGTGAACTTTCAAAACAATCATACGCATGTGTAGAATTCCCATACAACACCCCTCCACTAACACAACACAACACAACATTGTTGTGGAACATTTGTTACAGATTATGAGATAATGTCATCAGACTACTACCACTAACTATGGTCTACATTGTACATTTGGCATATATTTTCCATGCCCCCTATTATTAACACAATACATCTTTGGCATTGATGCAAGCATATTACAGTATTGCTGTTGACTATAGTCCACAGGTTACATTAATTGTGCTTTTCCCGTCCTTCTCCACCTCCTTACCACCTTGCAATAGTGACATACATTTGTTCTAGTTCATAAAAGGCCATTCTTGAATTTGTACTGTTAACCACAATCCTCATCCACCTCTGGGTTCACTGTGTTGTTCAGTCCCCAGATGATTCTCTAGCTTTCTTTCAATTGACATTGACATCCCTAGACTATGCTTTTCAGCCACAATCCCATTTATAAACCAGCTGCATTTTTCATCCTTATATTTGAACACACAACCTAAGCGCTATTTTATACCATCTCCTCTCTTCACACCTCCCGTTCTCCATCCTCTTGCTCAATAGATGACCTTGCTTCTTATTTCACCAAGAAAACTGAAGCCCCCAGAATCCACCAGTCCAGTTTGCTCACCAGCCCCCTGCCCGGCTGCCCCACCCTCTGCCTCCCTCCTGCTCCAGTGGATGCCCTGCTTGGGTCCTCGTCCACAACCAGCTCCTCACGGGATGCCCTGGAGCCCATGCCCTCTGTCTTCTCAAGTCTCCCCTCTCTTTGGCGTCATCTGAGTTTTCCATGGAAAATGGAAGAGTAGAGAAAGAGAGGACATGGCCATGTTATGGGAGGAAGAAGCACAAGCCAAGGACGCCCCAGGGTCTCCAGCAGGACCGCCGTGGAATACTTTCTCCTGTGGGAAAAGCAAGCCTTGCTGATCCTTGACTGGGGACTTCTAGCCTTAAAACCTTGAGCCAATAAATTCCTGTGGTTTAAGCCAAAATCAACGTGCGGTATTTGTGATAGCAGCTCTGGCAAAGTAAGACAAGAGAGAACCAATGCGATAAGTCCCTGCCCTTATCCCCTGCCCCGCGTAAGGCCATGCCTGTGGGGAGGGGAAGCAGACCCGGAAGAAAGGGGACGTAATCTATACTAATGGTTACGGGGCAATGTAAGGGTTGAGGAGGGGGAGCTGTTCTAGATGGGACGGTCAGGGAAGAGCTTTCGGTGGAGGGGACGTTGGAAGAGACCCAAATACGTGAGCGGACCGGATGCACAGAGTGAGGCAGAGGGAAGCGCACATGCAAAGGCCCTGGGGTAGGAGGGTGCCTGATGTGCTTAGGAGGAGTAAGGAGGCCAGCGTGTCTGCAGCAGAGGAGGATGGTGAGTGGAAGGAGGGGAGGGCAGTGGGGTTCCTGGGCCCGAAGAAACAGGTCCTTATAGGGTTTTCATTTGTGTTGAGAAAGATTCCCCCTGGCTGCTGGATGGAGAACAGACTGAAAAGGGCACAAGCATAGAAGGAGGGGCCCCACCATTAGTCTCCTGTGGCGATCCACGATGAGGGTCAGGTCTGGGACTCTGAGCCAGGTGGGGAGAGCTGTTTGGACCTGGGGTATATTGATTTACTTTGATTGGATGTGGGGGCAGAGAGGAGAGAAAAAAGGGAGACCCTATGGTTTCGGTCTAAGCAATTGGGTGAACGGTGGGCTCATTTACTGGAAGAGGAGCAAGTTTAAGGGGGAAATAAGTACAGGCACACCTTGGAGATGCTGCGGGTTTGGTTCCAGTCCACCACAATAAAGTGGAAATCGCAATAAAGCAAGTCACACAAAGTTTTTGGTTTCCCACTGCGTATCAGTTATGTTTACACTGTACTGTAGTTTAAGTGTGCGATAGCATTCCGCCTAAAAAACAATGTACATACCTCAAGTGAGCACGCACTGTCGGAAAAATGGCGCCGACAGACTTGCTCAACGCAGGGTTGCCACAAACCTTCAATTTGTAAAAAACTCGATATTTGTGAAGCACAATAAAACAAAACTCAGTGAGGTTATTTGTGTAGTTAGGCTTTGGATCTGATAAGATCGACATGTCTATTTGACACCCAGGAGGTGGCGCCCGGAGCAAGCTGGGTATTTGGGTAGGGGGTGTTGACTTGGCAGGCATTAGGGCAGAAAAGGCATTTCAAGGCACAGGACTGGACGAGCTCGCCCAGCAGAGAAGGGCCTAGAGGCGGAGCGCTTGGCCTCAGAGGAGAGCAGGAGGAGGGTCCGGCAAAGGGCACTGTGAAGGCAGCGCTAGTGAGGCAGGGAAGGCAGGGCAGCGTGATGCCCTGAAAGCGAGCAGAGGTGCGGGACGGAGTCGGTCCATGATGTCGCACTCTGCTGAGAGGTCGCGCGAGATGAGTGCCAAGCGCTGACCCCTGGATTGGGCAGTATGGATCTCTTTGACGACCTTGGCTGGAGGGTTTTCCACGGAGTGGAGGGGGTGAAGCCCAGGTTGGCAGGAGCTCATGAGAGAACTGGAGGTCAGGAAGTGGAGGCAGTGAACACAGACAACTCATTTAAGGAATTTCACTATAAAGGGAAGTGGGGAAATGGAGGCAAAGCTGATTGGAGACGTGGTTTGAACTCATTAGGGTAACACTAGCTGCTGTAACAAACAAGCCCTGAAACGTACGCTGCTTCAAACACCACAGAAGCTTATTTCTTGCCTGTGTAGTGTCAAGAACAGGTGTTGCTGGTCCATGGTCAGCTGCTATCCAGGTGGTGTCTGGGAACACAAGCTCTTCCACTCTTGTGATGGCTGGATTCCAAGGTGGCTGAGCACCTGCATCAAGCCAGTGGAAGGGGAAGGGAGGGTGGAAGAGGCCACCTGCATCTGGACACCTTTGCTGGGAGGTGACATACATCTCTTCTGTCCATACTCCATTGGTGAGGACTGGGCACACGGCCCCACCGAGGTAGGTGCACACTTTTGCAGAGCACACATTGGTCTTGGGAGCTCATTCTCAGGTGCAGGAGGTCAGGTCGAGCATGTGCACTCAATGACCCTGCTTTGGTAGACGTGTTGGGAGGGCAAGCAAGAGCTCTTCCAATGGCTTCGAATTGCTCATAAGAGGCAAGACCTGCCGTTGAGAGTGGGAGGTCCTCCAAGTTAGAAGAAAGCGGGGAAGTAGGAGAGGGGGTGGGCCAGGGGAGTAGGTGGGCCTGCAGGTGGTGTGGGGCGCCCCTGGGGGGTGGTGGCAACATTTTGTTGGCGAGACCCGTCAGCCCCGTTGTGTGTTTCACCAGCCATGTTTCAGTGCTCAGGGGCGGGCAGCGAGGAGGCCCAGAGTTGGGTGTGAGCAGGGAGGGGGCTTGGCCAGCCAGAGTGGTGGTGAGAGCTGGAATGCTGGTTCCTCTAGAAGGAACGAGCTGGGGAGAGTGGGGCGCTGGCGTGCTTTCCTTGGAGGCAGGCTAGGTTTTGGCCTAGATTATGACCACAGGAGCGAGTGATGGTGCAGAGCACGGTTGTGGAAGGAGAGAAGGTTCTGGAGCAGAGAGGAGAGGTAATTGGATTAAAAACCTGTAAGGGAGTTGATGACCCTGAGAGACCTGGCACGGCCCCTGCCCAGAGCAGCCGCAGTCAGTACCGGGTGCCGTCACTGGCGACGTCAGCCTGCTTGGTTTCGTCTGCACCTGGGGATGCATCGTGGTTGTCTTGCTGGTGGATTGTGCAGCAGGGTTTTGTGAGTCCTCCCAGGCCCCGCTGTCCTGTGGCGACAGCAGCTGCCTCTGGTCCCAGGCCAGGCAGGAGAAAGGGCAGGTCTGAGCCGGTGACTCAGCAAAGCCCAGGGGTCAGCAGGGCTGGCCGAACCCAGGCGGACGGCCTCAGGAGGCAGCTGCCAGACCTGGCGGGGTGGGCTCGGGGCCCCAGATCTTGGGGAACAGTATTAATGTAAGAGTGGCATCCCCTCTCTCCTTCCTTCCCTCGTCTCTGCAGGCTGGATTCCTTGGAATGGAACTGGGATGGAACTGTGCTGCTCCTGGGAAGAAGCTCGGAACCTCCTCTGGAGGCCAGACAAGGGCTTGGACCCCCTGAAGGGGCTGCCAGCTTCCTGCTTGCTGCCTTGTGCTCAGAGCCTTAGTTGGCTGCTTCCGCCTTCAGCGAGGCACTAGAAGCCTCTTCTCCCAGCCCACTTTTGGAGTCTGCGCTCTGGCTGCCTGGCTCCAGCCCATGGGGCTCACTAGCTCTTCCTGAGCACCCCCGGAACCTCCGCCTTCCCTCCTTTGCAGTTTCTTCTACCCAGACACCATCCCCACCACCCCACCACCCCACCTGTCCAAACCCGCTGCGCCCTCCAGGCTTCTTCCTTGCGTGAGTGCTCCTATCCCTGAAGCCCTCAATCAGACCATTCTTATACCCATTTTACAGAGGCGGAGACTGAGGCTCAGGAAAGCTGAATCAAGGCAGAACCAGGGCTCAAGTACAGGTCTGCGCGTCTCCGACGTCTGTTTTGAATTGCTGAGGTTGGTGCAGGCTTGCGGGTAGGACAGTGGGTGCTGGGAAGGCACCCCTGCCTCAGCACACTGCTCCTTCCTCCCACTCACTGGGGTCCACCCCGCTCAGACCTGCAGCCCCTTCTGCCAGTCCTCTCTTCCTTGGGCCCCAGCTTCTAGAGGAAATGCCCACATCGCACCCAGGGTGGAGAGCCCTTTACTCCCATGCTCCTAGCTTGGCCTCCTCTCTCTCTGGACCAGATTCTAGCTTTACTGTCATATCACCCAAAGGCCCAGTGAAAGAAAGGGTTTCCTGGTCAGAAAGACAGCTTTGTCCCAGGCCAGCTCCCAGAGGCCGCCCTGGAACCGTTCTTCTCCACCTCCGCTGCACTGTACGGCACCTGCCTGGTACCCCGGGGGCACTCAGGCAAGGGTACCCGTTCTTCCGAGCCCTGGTATTATTCTAGGGCATTCAGACACGGGTGGAACTGGAATGAATTTTCCTCCGGCCTGAACACTGCCAACTGCAGGGAGCAAGGGCGAGCCGGCTCCTGTGTACCCACCGCCCACGTGGAGGCTGGCATGGGCGGGAGGCTGGTGGGGGTAGGGGGGAGGTGAGGGCGGCCGTGGGCTGCTGGCTCGGCCACCATTCCGGGGGGGTGGCAAGGGCTTGGGGGTGAACACACTTATGGTTTTAATTGGCCCCCTCCTGCGAGCCATGGCGGCGCAGACGCCTTCTCTCCGGCTTCCCAGGAACCCCCGGCCCAAGGGCTCCCTCTGGCCCGTTGAACAAATGTGCTTTAAGTAGGTCAAGGAGAGCGCTGGGCGGCCGTGGCTCCGCGCTCCTTCTCTTATCATGTGCCCGGCGGCTCCTGCAAGTCTGGCCTTCCTCACCAGAGGGACTTCGCTCTCCTTGCTGTGTCAAAAAGATATTTCATGTTAAAATTCAGTGGAGAGATGTTAACCAGCCGTCGGAACCGGCTCGTCAGGACAGGAGCTGCTGGAACAGGTTGAACTTTGCACCACTCTGTGTTGGGTCCTGCCCACAGCTGCAGCGACCAGCTGGCACATTTTAACAAGGCTGGGTGGGAACCCTGGCCCCCCACTCCCTTCCCACAGCATTTCCCAGAGCCAGGGCAAAGGGTCCCTCTTCCTGGGTCTGGGCCAGCCACCGGGCCCCATGGTCCTCGGCCTTGACCTTAGGATTCAAACATCTTTATGGAAGAAGCTACATGCTGGCTCGGCTGCATTTTTTTAGGAACTCCTGGTCTTCTGGTAGACAAGGCTTTCTTTCTGTTTTTGTGAGTTGCAACCTATTTTTAAGAGGAACAATTTCAGGTGGTGGCAAGGATAAGTCCAGCCCGGGGGAGAGCGAGGGAAGGCATGAGGTAGGTTTTGGCAAAATCCTGCTCTTCTCACCGGAAAACAAAGTGGTAGGATTTGGCCGGCAGCGTGCAGACATGCTGCGTGGCCAGGCGCTTCCTTTTTCTGCTCCTGCTTGTGGATGGAGAGGCTGCCCACTGAGACCATGGTAGCCAGTGACAGCCATTGCTTTCATCAACCATGGGGTGAAGTGAAGAAAATGCCTCCCTCGTGGCTAGCATGGAAGGAAGCTCAGCGATGCTGAGGAAATTCTCCCTAAAGGAGAAGCAGGCTGCGTGGATTTGAATCTCTGCTCTGCCCGAGCTGTGTGGCCTTGGGAAAGCTGCTTAAGCTCTCTGTGCCTCAGTTTCCTCCTCTGTAAAGTGAGGGTGATAATAGTTGTGATCTCATAAGGCGAGGGCAGTGCCTGGCTCCTAGTGACTGCCTTAGACACATGTTATTGTTTTTATCATTATTAAAGTTTTAGAATTTAAACATTTAAAAATCATTATTGTGAATGGTTTCTGGCAAGGAGGCACAAGCAGGGAAGGACTCATGTTGAGAAGGGGAACCAGGACAGGACCAGGGTCAGGTGAGACAGGGACACATGTCATTTGCAGGCCAAGGCACAGAAATGTGATTTCTCTTTTCACATATGGCTGACGCTAGCGTGACTGTTCTAATGAGGAACTCTTATTTTTCTGGAAGTAGCGCAGGTGCCAGGGGGCCTGGACCTTTGAGAACTCAATGCGATCGGCTCAGCCCATCTGAGCTGAGCAGATGCTGTTGGACGTCTTCTCCAGGGGGGCGTTGGGGGTGAGGGGAGAAGGGGGGCTTCCATGCTCCTGGCCACCTCCTGCCCCTGCTGGAGTCTTCCTCTTGGCCATGGGGCTTGTGACTCTTCCTATGTCTGTGTCCTGGATGGGGCCAAACTGAATGCCAGCCCTGGTCCCAGGAGCCAGAGGACGAGTTTGCCCTGCAGCCGCGGGAACCACTCGCGCCTGGCTTTTGGACCGACCGCTTGCTGCGTGCCTTGGCCGCCTCCTCTCCACCTGCTCTCTTCTCTGCTTTCCCCCACCCCAAAGGCCAACCAGGGGACCTCAGGGGCTCACCTTCCCCTAAGTGGCCTAGCCGAGGGATTTCCCTCAGCCAAGACAGTTCTAGCCCTGAGAGAAATTCTGTTCTCAGCTGTTAAGACTTTCTATGCTACATATGCTCGTCTGAGTAGCAATTCTCCCCCACGCACCTCTCTGGGGACCCAGGCAGGTTGCGCAGCCGACCAGGCCCCACCGCTGCCAGCTGGCAGCCCAGTTGGCTGCAGGCAGACCCCTGACAGGAAGTAGAGGTGCCCTGGGGCACCCCCAGCTGTCTTGGGTGTGAGTGATGGACACAACTTGTGTGAAGTCAGGTGGAAGGGAAGCCCGTGGGGGCCGGAGCCTCTGGCCTGTGGGTGGCCTGGGGCCCTGCTGCGTCCCTAGCTCTGCTTCTCTCTCTCTTCATTCTCACGACCCATCTGTCTCCTCCGGCAGGGAACATGGTGGCCAACACCCTTTAATGTCAATTCTCATTGCTCCACCCCCGGAGAGGGCTGAGCTTCTCTCTCTGTTTTGATTAGAAGCATCCAGGAGAAAGCTCTGGTGGGTTCAATGAGGGCACCTGGACCCAAAGAACATGGCGCCTCCTGGTGCTTCCATGGCGAGGGGGAGGGTCGTGGCAGGGAATGCCATCTGAGGTCCCCAGGAGCCCCTCCCACAAGGTCCCTTTCCCAGCTCTTGCCTTGTGAGGTCTGTACCCGGGGGAGGGAAAAGGAAGCTTCCGTGGGTGGGTGGGTGGGGATCCCTGGGGGCTCTTGGCCACGCTCTAATCTGCTGTTGGGGTTCAAAACCTTCCCTCTCCCCTTTCTCCCCTTTGAGAAATCCCTCTCCACGGGCTCTTGCTCAGCCTCCTTCCTGCCTCCCGCCCACTGGGCTCTGGAAGCAGCTGGTCCAGGAACCAACAGCTTGGCCTCAGCACTTAGTCCCTTCCTGGCTGTGACCCGAGGCAAGTGCTGCCCCCTCCCCAAGCTGGATTCCTCTTCTGAAATGGGGATAATCATGGCACTTCCCCCATAGGGCTGCTGGGAAAATACCAAGTTATGGGAAAATGCACGTGAAGGGCCAGGCATAGGAAAAGATTTATTTCAACAAGACTTTTGTTTAAGATTTACAAAAGAGTTGCAAAGATGGTACAGAGTTCCTGCAGCCCCTCACTCAGTTCCTCGTAAGTTAGTATTTTCCAAACTGTGTTACAGTCATCAAAATATAGGAAGAACCCAACATTGGTACGTTGCTATTAACTAAACCCTACACTTTATCCAAGTTTTACCAGCTTTCCCATTAATGTCCTTTTCTGGGGGAGCATCCAGGGTCCTGCTGCGTTTCCCCATGGCATCTCTTTAAACTCCTCTGGCCTGTGGCAGGTTCCTGGTCTTTCTTTGCTTTTCATGACCTCGTCAGTTTTGGAGACTTATCGGTCTGGTGTTTTGTAGACTGTTCCTCGGTTTGGGCTTGCCGATGTTTTTCTCATGATTAAACTGGGGTTCTGGGTCTTTGAAAAGAAAACTGGAGCAGTGGTTTGGAATTGTCAAGTCAGGTACAGTGGTTCTATACGTGTTTCCTGAGGAACTGCCAAACTGTTCTCCACGGTGGCTGCACCATTTTACATCCTTACCAAAGATGAAGGAGTGTTCCTATTTCTCCACATCCTGTCCACCAATTGCTATTTTCCATTTTTCAAATAGTAGCCATTTAAGTGGGTGTGGCAGTTTGAGTCTTTTGTGGACACCAGAAAATCCTGCTCTTAAAGCCAATCCATCTCTGTGAGTGTAAACCCGTTGTAGATGGGACCTTTTGATTAGATTCAGTTAAGGGACCTTCCTTTTGATTAAATCACTTCAGTAGGGCCTGACCCAGGGTGGGTCTTCATCCTCTTACTGGAGTCCTTTATTAACAGACAGGAGGACTTCCGGGAAGATGGCAGACTAGGAAGACATGGGATTCTCTTCTCCAGAAAAATAGCTAGAGGACAGGCTGAAACAGCCTAGAAAAAGATCATCTAGGGTTTAGGATGCCAGGCGAAGGCTGGACACTGCCCAGAGGAGAAGGGACAAAGGAGGGAAATCGCGACGATAGAACTGTGAGTTGAAACCAGCGGCTGCTGCTGCCGGCACCCTCCCCCATGCTAACCACACTTTAGAATTCTCAGGCCTCTGGGCCTGCGACTACAGACAAAGGGGGCTCCAGGGATCTACCACCCCAGAAGAGGGAGAGAGAGGGACACAGCCTAAGGCTGACTCAGCATCTGACCCACAGGTTTGGTCTGGTGTCCCAGGAGCCCTTCCAGGCTGGGTGGGGCTGCGCCATTGTTTGCCTTGGAGCCTGCAAGGGGCTAAAGGTATACAAACCTCCCAATCTCCTCCGCTACTAACAGGGACTGATTGTTGAGGATTCAGAGGGGAGAGGAAATATTTCCCACCGGGGAAAAAGGGAGGGGGCTGCCAGAGAAGACTGGAGAACAGTCTCAGAGAAAGTTTAACTAAAGGCGCTTAGCCTCCAGACAGGAAGCTCTATCACATTGATCTGGTCTGTGTTGCAACAAATACACTCTGACCAGGCATTGAATTGAGAGCTGCCAAAGAGCGCCATCTGCTGGCAGACCAAGGAAGTGCACTCAAGAAAATTAAAAAGTAGGAGAGGCTTTTTCTGGTCTCTATAGCCTCCCTCCCCAAGGCCCTAGGAAGTGACTCTACAACCAATTATTGGGTCCAGTGCCCAGTTTTGAGCAAACAACAGGATAATCCTAACAATCCAGGTCGAGCCAAGAATCAAAGAACAGTGGTAACACACAGCCTCCTGCCACTAAATCCCTACAAAAGAGAAAGAAATTGAGCATCTGAGTAAACTACTTCCGAATCAGATGCCCAGACATCAGTAAAAAACTATGAGCCATAGTTTTTCTATAGAAAATAGAAGACATGGCCCAAGAAAAGAATATATCAAAGCCCCAGAAGAGATGCAGAATTTGAGAAAACTAAGCAGCAAGATGCGTACAAATTTCCAAAATCAAATTATTGAGTTGGAAGACAACATGGTAAAAGAAATAAATGACATCAAAGAAGAATTTGAAATCCTAAATGGAAAAGTAACAGAGCACAGGGGAATGAAAGACACAATAGGTGAGATAAAAAAACACATTAGAGTCATACAACAGCAGACTCGAAATGATAGGAGAAAGAATAAGTGATACCAAAGACAAAACAGCTAAAATTGAAGAAAGAAAAGAACACAGAAAGAAAAGAATGGAAAAAATTGAGCAGGGGCTCAGAGAGTTGAATGACAACATAAAACGCAACAACATACATGTCATGGTAGTTCCAGAAGGAGAAGAGAAAGGAAAAGGGGCAGAAAGAGTATTTGAGGAAATAAAAGCTGAAAATTTCCCAACTCTCATGAAAGAAAGGAACATATATGTCCAAGAAGCACACCGTACCCCAATAAGAATAAATCCTAATAGACCTACTTCAAGACACATACTACTCAGAGTGTCAAATGTCAAAGATAAGAAAAAATTCTCAGAGCAGCAAGGGAGAAACAAACCATCA
>JAQZBX010099438.1:0-11474 GCA_029593785.1 Cabassous unicinctus
ATTATTTCAACTTTTTCATCACAGGATTCAAAAAGACTGGCCAAAATATTGATTGAATAAAATAAATTCCATTTTTGTTTGGCATGTGTGCATCCCATTTTTCCAGAGCCATTGTTGGAAAGAGCACACTTTCTCCATTGAATTGACTTTACTTCTTGTAAAGGATCACATTTGTTTTGGTTTATTTCTTGATTCTCTAGCATTAGTTTATGCTTGTATTTCAATAGTACAAATGTATTTGACTATTGTGCTTTTGTAAGAGTATTGAAATAAATTTGTGTGGTCCTACAACTTTGCTCTTCTTCAGTATTGTTTAGGCTATCTAGGTAATATCAGGTACTAGGGACCCTGAAATTTTGATTTTCTTCTTCAGTATTTTAGGCTTTCTAGGTTTTTGCTTTTCCATATAAACTTTAGCATTCAATTGTCAATATCTCAAAGTAATCTGCTGGCATTTTAGAGACCTGGATTGGTTGAATTGTATATCAGATTGGGAAGAAATGGCATCTTAACAATAGCATCATTAAAAAGTAATACCTCAAATTAATTAATTAAAACAATTCATTGTAATAACCTATATGCATCCCAAGATTTCCCATTTTATTTATTGTCAAGTTTATGATTTGGTAATTTTAAGCATAATATTTGGTAATTTTAAACATAATTTTAAGCATAATAGCATAGAATACTATGCTATTTTTACCAATATACATTACTCCAAATTTCTCACCACAGTGTACAAAATGATTTTTCAATATACTTGTTGAATAAAATAAATTCTATGAGAATTTGTAGAGGAAAGTAATGATGTGAGAAAATTTTTTCCAATTATGGACATGGATGGCTAGTCAGCAAAAGTATCAAGGAGAAGCATGAATATTTCTTTTCCCTGACATTTTCAGTAAAAGTTCACTAGATCTTTCTATATATAAATCATTAATTTAGTGCATTTGCAATTACATAATTGCAATTATGATAATTTCTTGGCCATTGCTTGTGGCTAAATTTTCATTTTTCTGACCTCTTTTCTGACAGTTTCATCAGCTACTTGGAAAGCCAAATACATGTTTTACAAGTTGCCCTCCTGGGTGTCTCAGAAGATACAAAACTGCAGCCCCTGCTCTTTGGGCTGTTCCTGTCCATGTACCTGGTCACTCTCATGGGGAACCTGCTCATCATCCTAGCCATCATCTCAGACTCCCACCTCCACACACCCATGTATTTTTCCTCTCCAACCTGTCTTTTACAGACATCTGTTTCTCTTCCACCACTGTCTCAAACATGCTGCTGAACATGCAGACAGAGGGCAAAATCATAACTTATGCAAACTGCCTCAGACAGATGTTTTTTTCATGCTTTTTGAACAATTAGAAAACTCCCTCTTGACTATAGTGGCTAATGACTGCTTTGTGGCCATCTGCCACCCCCTGCACTACATGGTCATCATGAACGCCTGGGTCTGCAGCCTTCTGCTTTTGGCATCCTGGATATTAAGTGTTTTGTTGTCTCTTTTACATGACATAATGGTTTTGCAATTGTCACTTTGTACAGAGATGGAAATGCCCCACTTTTTCTGTGAACTTATTCAGATACTTTAAACTGCTTGCTCTGGAATCTTTGTCAATGACCTGGTGATGTATGTCACATCTGGACTTCTGGGTGTTATTCCACTCACTGGGATCTTTTTTCTCTTACTCCAAGACTGTATCCTCCATTTTGAAAATTTCAATAGCTGAAGGCAAGTATAAAGCCTTTTTTACCTCTCAATAGTGACCTTGTCACTCAGTAGTGACCTTGTTTTATGGTACAGTTCTTGGAGTGTATCTTAGCTCTGCTGCTACCCAAAACTCAAGGGCTAGCGCAATAGCCTCAGTGATGTACACGGTGGTCACTCCCATGATGAACCCCTTAATCTATAGTCTTAGAAACAAGGACATAAATCAGGCCTTAAAAAAGTTGAGGTTCTATATGGAAACATTTTGTGGGCTTGGGAATTGTCCTGAATGACATTGCAATGACAGATACAGGCCATTATAAATGTTGCCTTAACCTACAGAATTGTGTGGGAGGGACTGTAAACTACAAAATAAACTTTAATCCATGCTTAGAGACAATGCTCCAAAATGTTTTCATCAGTTGCAATGAATGTACCACACTAATGAAATAAGTTGTTAATGTGGGAAAATGTGGGCGATGTGAGGATCGGGGAATATGTGAATCCCCTATATTTTTTTATGTAATGTTTGTATAATCTAAGTATCTTTTTAAAAATTTAAAAAGACTGAGAGACTTTCTTTCAGAAAAAGGATTCTTTGTCTCAAGTTTAGAAAAGTGTTCATGATTAACAGAGGTCAAAACACTGGGACATCTAAATATATATACTTTATAAGTGTATAGAAAAATAATCCATTTGCCTAATTTTCAGATTTCTATTTCTTTAAATTTTTTAACTTGACTTTGTACATTTACTAATTTAAAATATAAACAATTAAAACTAAAACGTAAACACAGATGAATAAATACATGTCTCAATTAAATGTATTGGATACATATAAATTTTTTTTCATCAAACAATATGTAACACAATATATTTGGTTCATAGTAATACATTCACGCATTATATGTCCTTTTGTGTCTTGCTTGCTTCGCTCATCATAATGTCTGCCAGGGTCCTCCATGTTGTCATATGCTTTACAACTTCATTTCTTCTTACAGCTGCATCATATTCCATCATGTGAATAGACCACAGTTTGTTTATCCATTCCTCTGTTGATGGACACCTGGGTTGTTTCCAGCTGTTGGCAATCATGAATAATGTTGCTATGATCATTGGTGTGCAGATATATGTTCCTGTCACTGCTCTCAGTTCTTCTGGGTATATACCCAGTAGCGGTATTGCCCAGTCACGTGGCAAGTCTACAGTCAACTTCCTTAGGAACTGCCAAACAGTCCCGCACAGTGGCTGTACCATTCTGCATTGCCACGAACAGTGAAGAAGTGTTCCTATCTCTCGACATCCTCACCAACACTTGTAGTTCTCTATCTTTTTAATAGTGGCCATTCTGATAAGTGTGAAATGATATCTCATTGCAGTTTTGATTTGCATTTCCATAATCATTAGCGATGTTGCACATTTTTTCATGTGTTTTTTTGCCATTGGAATTTCTCTTTAATTTGACATTCTTTTGTCATGATTTTCTCCTTTGTCCCTCTCTCCTCTGGGTGGTGTCCAGCCTTCGCCTGCTGTCCTAAATCCTAGAAGATGTTTTATGGGGCTGTTTCAGCCTGTCCTCTATCTATTTTTCTGGAGGAGAAGAGATTCCCATGTCTTACTAGTTCATCATCTTCCCAGAAGTGCCCCCAGTCTCTTTTTCTACATCAAGGGCACCTGTTTCTTCTGTATCCTTTTATATGAGGTGATCTCTCTTATTGTATTCCCAAGAATCAATATTGAAGGGAGAAACTGCTGCCTGGATTTTCATCAGTAAAATATTTAATACAGGTAATTCTGTATATAGAAAATTGTAGAAGCTTCTGGAAGGATGAAGGTATACTGCAGTCACTGCCAGCTGAGAGCAACTGCTTTTGTTACATGGTTTTGGTGAAAAATATTCTCTCATGTCAAAGGCTGTGTACCAGCTACCAGGGTTTTTATTCATTCGCTCCAGAAAGAAGTCATGTCCTGAACTGGAGACATAGTTTGGTTTCATTTACATTAATCCAAATTCTGTCTCTGATATGCTCCTTTCCCCCAAACATTTCCTATCATAAGTTAAGTGAGGTTGTAATTCATAACACAATCCCTGCTTCTTCAAACATTGATGTTCTCCATGATTTCTGTGATTCTTCCAATGACATAAGGTTCCCCTTTAAAAATGAATTTCATATTTGAGAACATTTGTAAAATTTCTGTCAGCACTTCTTATAATTATAGTCTGCATTTACAGATCATAAAAAACAACATGTGTGTTATCCCAATTTCAACTAAGTCTTTTTCAAGTATTCAATCCAGGTATTATGATATAATTTCAGGATTTTTTGTAGGCCTACTGTGTTCTTTGTGAGGTAGACTAAGGTGAATGCTTCATTCATCACTTGATTCCTGGGCCATCACTACAAATGGAAAACCAGAGTGGTATTTTGGAATTAATGATTTCTCTCAGCTTTGGACGTTTTTAAAAATAATTGGTTATGTATTTACATTCACTGCACATTTTTTGGGAAAGTTTTGAAGTCATTTTCATTTTGTAATTTATTAATGTGCAAGTTCAGAATCTGATGTCATACACAAGTCAGAAATATAATTTTCATATAAAGCTATTTCATTCATGCAGTCTTACAAAATGTCTGTGTTTTGATTGCATCATAATCTGAGAATTAAAAATCCTCAGCTTGTCATTTCCTTTTAGAAGTCTCTCCAGTACAGGTAAGAGCCATACCTCACCCCACATTCCTAGAATTGTGTTTCCCAGCAAAATCACTTATCACAGAATCCAGTCAGTTTGTCAAAATCTTTCTTAGGCTTTGTCTTTAGACAGCCATGCCTATTCACCTTTGTCTTCTTTACTACAGCTGCTTTTTCACTATGATGTTAAAGTTGAGTAGTTGCGACAGATACTTTATGGCCTGCAGATCCATATATACTTACTATCATGCCTTAGAGAAAAATTTTACTGACCTGTATTTTAAAGTACCCAAGAAGGTGATTCGTCCAGGGTTCATATATGCAGATAAATAATTTTTCGGTAGTAGAGAGTGTTGCAAGTGAAACAGCTGGAGCCAGATTGCCTGGTTTTGATTCCCAGCTCTGCCACTGACCAGCTGTGTGATCTTGGACATATTGATCCCTGTGCCTCAGTTTTCTTCTCTGTAGAATTAGCCTGATACTAGTTTCTACCTTAGAAGATTGCAGGGAGGTTGATTTGAGTTAATACATGTTAAATATTGAGAATATTGAATTCAAGTCAGATGTGATTTATAAATGCTAGCTCTGGCAAAAATAATAATTTTCATTATATAAATTATCTTTACATTTCCAAATGATTAATGTCATTTCTTTTAGAATTAATTGAGAGAAGTAGGTAACATAAACCAACGTTACACTTTCCTTTCAATTTTGCTTACTGGAAGATGTTAATACAGTCTTTGAAATTAATGCTATCTTAATATGCTTTATTAATATGAAAATTGTGGTATAATTAATCTTACACCAATACCTAAGCATTAATATGGCAAAAAATTGATGATTACAATAATTAAACTGTTTAGATAAAATCACCTCAACTAATATAACAATTATATAATTTATAATTATTAATATAATACACTAGCAACATTATATCAGCAGTTATTAATATATTGCACACTGAAAATTATATGACTACATAATCAATAATGTGCTATATACTTAATATTTCAAATAATTAAATTTAAATGATTAATCAAAAGTCACCTTGCCATGATCTTTTATCAAGAAGATGTCTTTGGAGTGGCTCCTTAGTTTTATGCTGCCTATATGATATTCTGTTGGAACTAAAGAGCTATGTGTGCTGAACAGGTGGCCCCGGTCATGCTGGACAGAGTATGGACAGGTGGGATTTTCATTTACCATGCAGGTGTCCCATAAAGGTGAGTTCTGGATGCTGCAGAAACAGCTATGACCACAGCAGGGACTTCATAGCCCACGGGGAACATGTACTACCTCATGAATCTGCTGACACTGGAGTAACTGAGCACCATCTGGTTCCGTGCTGTGAGGAAGGGGTGCAGCCCCTACAGCAGCATCCAGGTGGAGGAAGCCAGGTAGAGGCAGTGGAGGGCACCAGCGATGATGGCGCACAGCACCTGGGAGAGAAGGGAGAGGCACTCAGGGCAGCAGTGAAGGTGTGAGTGTGGACCTAGGGTGTATCCTATATCCTGTCTTGGAGAAAAATGAAAGAGATTTCAAGAGAGAATTACTTGTCTAATTGAGTCAGGCAATGTAAACTTGGCTACTTAATCCTCTAAACTTCTGTATCAAATATGGTTAGTGAAGTGTGTTTTTATTTTTCTTTGATTTTATTTTTTTTTAATTAGAAACAAATATTGTACATACAACTCAAAAATTCCCATTTTAATCATTTTAAATTGTACTATTTAATGGCATTATCCACAAAATTATGCTTCATTACCAATATCCATTACCCAACTTTATCAACCTCAAAGAGAAACTCTGCATCCATTAAACAATAACATCGCTTCTCATTCTCCTCCTTCCACTCCTGGTAACCTGTAATCTATCAACAACATATCAGTAATTCTTTCCTCAACCTGTTCCAATCTGCTGTTACATGCTTCCAGTGTATTTTTTAATATATCTTTTGTTTTTATTTGTTTTAAAAAGGTATTTAGATTACATAAATGTTACATGAAAGTATAGGTGATCCCATATGCCCCAATTCCTACATCTCCCACATTTTCCCACATTAACAATATCTTTCATTAGCGTGGTACATTCGTTGCAATTGATGAAAAAATTTTAGAGCATTGCCACTAAGAATGGATTATACTTTATATTGTACTTTACACTCTCTCCCACACAATTTTGTAGGTTATGGCAAGATATGTAATGACCTGTATCTGTCATTGTAATGCAATTCAGGAAAATTCCCAAGTTCCCAAAATGTCCCTATATTTCACCTGTATTTCCCTCTCCCTGCCCTCAGAACATCTAGTAGACCCTGCCTCCACATGAATGATATAGTTTCTTCCATTGCTAGAATAACATTAAGTCTAAAGTAGAATACCAGTAAGACTACTTTAGTCCATTGTTCATTCCCCATTCCTGAGGATTCTGGGATGGTGATGCCCACTCCACCTCTAATTGAGAGGTGGCTTTGATCACATGGGGCAGATGGACAGGACTTTCTTGCTTGCAGTTGTAGACTTTCTCGGTTCCTTGGAATCGTTGTTTTCCACCATCATCTTGAAATTTGTCATGGGTGAGTCCAATGTACTGGAGAGTAGGTATTGCAATTCTGTTGATATTCAGGCCCCAGCTAGCACATGGACTGCCCAGAGATTAAAGTCTCTTGGATGTATACCTACCAACATCAGCACCAAGTATAGGTTCAAAAAAAGTGACAGAAAATTCATGTGTAGAGTAGTCACATCTGAGCCCAACTCTGTCAAACTCGGGAGCAGAAACTCCAAAGTAGGGCCACTGGCAAAGCACCAAGCTCCAGAGCTATCTGCTATGACCAGAGGACCTTGGTGTATCCAGAGCCTTCAGGATCCCCACTATTTGGAAGTAATATCTACGTTGGCTGTCTATGAGACCCTTCTGAGACATGCATAATCTTTACCTCTCTGATGACCTCCCAACACACTTTAAAGTCTATTAGTCATATACACTCATTTATCTTTACATTTCCCCCCTTTTTTCAAGGTCTTTTTCCAACAGTATTGCCAGCCAGTGCTTGGTAATAACCGCTCAGTGCCCAAGAGGATCCTCCCCGGGTGTCATGTCCCTCACTGGAAGGAAGGTAATGCATTTATTGCTGTGTTTGGCCTAGAGAGAGGCCACATTTGAGCAACAAGTGTGCTCTCTGGAGCTAACTATTAGGCACTCTACAACACTAGGCTATGTTGGAAATTCAAGAGCAAAAGATTCATAAGCATAGCCATGAATATCAAGGGCCCATCTTTGGACCATATTTCTTCACTAGTCATTTCCCCTGTAGTTGGGGAATTGTTGCTGTTCAATTAGAGAATGTGGCAGAGCTCCCTACGATGGGAATTCAATAATCTTTCAGTTTAATGTATCTCTACCAACTGTGGCAATGCCCCATAAATATTTGAACATATTTATATACCTTATGTGTTTTCCCAGGTGAATTTTCTCCCATGTATCTCCCATCACTGAAACCCCACGCCATTGATCCTCCCCTGCCAGTCATAACCCTTCTGTCATCCAAAACCTCTTCAAAGATGAAGGCAAGAATATTGCAAAATTTGATTAATAGGGAAATAAAATAATAATGATAGGTTTGAACATGAGAAATAAAATACATAATAATACGGGAAACTAAAATTAAAATAAGGTAAAATAATTGGGGTATTACAAAAAATGAAAATCATTGAAAAAAATTTAAAATAAATTATTTTTTTGATGTTTTGCCTTTCATCACTGTTATATCAGGTGTCCTGTATGTACAGTGGTATTTTTTTCCATTTCTTACCCAATATCTTACTATTTTTTATTGTTTTCAAAGAAGTTTTTGGTAATCATAAGGTTACATACAGAATACAGGGGACTCCCATATACCATGCATCCTCCCCCTTTTCTCCCTTCTCTATTAATAATCTTTTTATATGTGGATGGTACATTTTTTACAATTGATGTATAAATATTGAAACATAGGTACTACTATGGCCAATGGTTTACATTACGGCTTACATTTTAAACCACATGCTTAAAAAAAAATTTATGATATTAGACATGGCCTGTATCCATCATTGCACGATCATGCAGAACACTTACCCCCATATATCCCCTCTTCAATTTCTTCTATTTCTCCCTTTTCTTCCCCTTGGGGGCCATGGTGACAGCAATGCTTTACTCCTTGAAGAACAAGATTAATAGATATTTGCAACAACTCTGAGGACTGGACACATTAGTCTGTCCTCCCCTTTTAGAAACTGCCCATGCTCTTGAGAGACATCTGCCCTCTGTTTGAGAGCATGTCGAGCCTCCCCAGCATAGGAGTTCAACTCTTTCCCCTTCATTATGTGGGTCTCCTCCAATGGTACAGCACACTATTCCAAAATGATTACTCACACATTCTCTAGAAAACTGTTGCACGTGCACCTGGTCCCAAATGCCCCCCATTCAACACCCTAAAGCAGTAACACTCCCTTGTCATATTGCCAAAAGTTTTTCAACATTGTAGTTCACCCAAGTACCCACCTATCCCCAGGGTTTGCCTATTCCTTCCCCCAAAGTCCTCCCAGTTCCTTGGACCCCCCAAACCACCTCTCCACCTTACCCCCTGTCAAGCTTGCACCCCCTAATCCAATAGTATCCCTTCACCCCTGTCATATCTCTTCACTGGACAACTACTCACTTTCACCTTGCCATAGGTGATGCCTATATGGGCATTGGCTCACAATCTTCTTCACTTTTCCTATTTCCTGTAAAAATATCCTCCAGACAATAACTCTCTGAGTCAGCTCAGTTTGCTTAATTAATATCAGAGACGTCACCTAATATTTATTCTTCATCGCTTTGCTTCCTTCATTCAACATAATGTCTTCAAGTTTCATCCATGTTATCTTGTGTGTTAGTACTGCATTCCTTCTTACAACTGAGTAATAGTCCATTATATGTATCTACCACATATTTTTTATCCATTCATCTGTTGATGGGCAGTTGGGTTGATTCCAACTTTTGGCAATAGTGAATAATGCCACTAGGAAATTGGTGTGCATATATCTGTTCATGTCCTAGCTTTCAGTTCTTCTGGGTATAGCCAGCAGTGGAATTTCAGGGTCATATGGAAGATCTAAAGTTAGTTTTTTGAGGGACTGCCAAACTGTCCTTCACAGTGGCTGGACCATTCTACATTCCCACCAGCAGTGGGTGAGTGTTCCCATTCCTCCATGTCCTCTCCACCACTTGTAGTCCTCTGTTTTATTAATGGCCACCAGTCTAATGAGTGTAAGATGGTATCTCATTGTAGTTTTTTGATTTGCATTCCCCTAATAGCTATTGAAGTTAAGCACCTTTTCATGTCATTTGTATTTCTTCTTTGGAGAAGTGTATTTCTTCTTTGGGAAGTGTCTGTTCAAATCACTTGCCCATTTTTTAAATGGGCTCTTTGACTTTTTATTTTCAAGATATAGGATTGCTTTATATTATGCTGATTATTAGTCTCCTATCAGATATTTGGTTACCAAATATTTTCTCCCACTAGATAGGCTGTCTTTTCACTTTCTTGACAAACTGCTTTGAGTTGGAAAATGTTTTAATTTTGAAGAGGTCCGATTTATCTATTTTTTCTTTTGCTGTTCGTGCTTTGGTTGTGAAGTTCATGAAGCCATTTCCTATTTCAATGTCCTTTATATGCTTTCCTGCATTATCTTCCAAGGTCTTTAAGGTCTTGACTCGTATATTTAGATACGATCATAAAAAACAACATGTGTTGAGTTGATTTTTATATAAGGTGTAAGATGGTGTTCCTCTCTCATTCTTTTGGATATAGATATCCCATTCTCCAAGCACCATTTCTTGAAGAGGCCATTTAATCCCATTTGAATGGGCTTGGTGGCCATGCTGAATATCACATGATTATATATGCGAGGATCTATATCAAAGCTCTCAATTCAGTCCCATTGGCCCTATATATACCCTTGTGCCAATACCATGCAGTTTTGACGACTATAGCTCTGTAGTATGCTTTAAAGTTGGGTAGTGTGAATCCTCCAATTTCATTTTTATTTTTCAATAAGTCTTTGGCTATTCAGGGCCTCTAGCCCTTACAAATAAATGTCATAGTTAGTTTTTCCAATTCAGTAAAAAATCCTCTGTTGATTTTATTGGGATTGTATTACATCTGAGGATTATTTTCATTTGGATAGATAGACTTCTTAATGGTGTTTATTCTTCATATCCATAAATGAATATTCATATCTGGGGAATATTCTTCCATTTGTTTAAATCTTCTTTGATTTCCTTTAACAGGGCTGATTAATTCTCTGTGTATAAGCCATATACACCTTTAGTTAAATTTATTCCCAGGTATTTGAGTTTTAGTTAGTATTATAAATGGTATTTTTTCTTTATTTCCTCAGATTGTTCATTAATGGTGTACAGAAATTTTACTGATTTTTGTGCATTGATCTTATAACCTCCGACTTTACAGAACTCGTTTATAAGTTCTAGAAGCTTTTTTGTAGATTGCTCAGGGCTTTCTATGAAAAGGATCATGTCATCTGCAAATAGTGAAATTTTTACTTCTTCCTTTCAATTTTGATACATTTTATATCTTTTTCTTTCCTCAGTTCTCAAGGAAGTACTTCTAACACAATGTTAAATAGGAATGATGATAGTGGGCATCCTTGTCTTGTTCCCAATTATAAATGGAAAGTTTTTAAAATTTCACCTTTGTATGTGATGTTAGCTACGGGTTTTTCATATATGCCCTTTATCATATTCAGAAAGTTTTCTTCTATTCTTATAATTTGCAGTGTTTTTATCAGGAAAGAGTGCGTATTTTGGTGAATGTGGGTTTTTTTTCTGCATCTCTAGAGATAATAATGTGAACTTTTTCTTTTGATCTGTTTATGTGGTGTATTACATTGATTGATTTTCTTATGTGGAACCATCCTTGAATACCCAAGTGAACCCCAATTGGTCATGGTGTATAATTCATTCGATGTGTTGTTGAAAACGTTCAGCAAGTGTTTTGTTGAAGATTTTAGCATCAAGGTTCATT
>JAQZBX010099439.1:0-11480 GCA_029593785.1 Cabassous unicinctus
AGAGAAATTATTCTGTATAACTTCAATCTTTCTGACTTCATTGAGAATTTTTCTGTTGTCTTTTTTGGAGAATGTTCCATGTGCATTATAGAAGAATGTATATCCCACTGTATTTGGGTGTATTGCTCTGTATATGTCTATTAGGTCCAGATCCTCTAATGTATTTTCAGAATCTTTGTTTCTTTCTTGATTCTCTGTAGAGATGTTCTGTCTAATGGTGATAATGATGTATTAAAGTCCCCCACTATAATTGTAGAGGCATCTATGTCTCAACTTATTTTCCCCAGTGTTTGCCTCATGTCTTTGAGGTGCTCTGGTTAAGTGCATAAATATTTGTGATTGTTCTTTCTTCTTGAAAGATTATCCTTTTTATTAATATATAGTGTCCATCTTTATCTCTTTCAATAGTTTTGCATTTAAAGTCTATTTTGTAAGATATTAGTGTAGCTACTTCTGCCCTTTTTTGGTTATTGTTTGCTTGTAAATTTGCTTTCCAGCCAATCACTTTCAGCCTCCTTGAATCTGTAGGTCTAAGGTGGGTTTCCTGTAGATAGCATGTAGATGGGTCATATTTCCTTTTCCATTCTGCCAATCTGTGTCTCTTGACTGGTGAGTTTAATCCATTAACATTCAGTGTTATTACTCTCAAGGAATTACTTATATTAGCCATACTTTCTTTGGGTTTATGTATGTCATATGTTGTTTTTATTTTCTTTTTGTCTTTTAAGTTGTTCTTACACACTCCTCCAGCTCTCTCTCTCCTGTTTTTTTCCTTTCAACCTGCAGAACTCCCTTTAGTATTTCTTGAAGGGCAGGTTTCTTGTGGGTATACTCTCTTAATTTCTGTTTATCTGTGAATATTTTGAACTCTCCATCATTTTTGAATGCCAACTTTGCTGCACAGAGAATTCTTGGCTGGAAGTTTTTTTTTTTCTTTTAGTACCTTGACTATGTCATACTACTGTCTTCTTGCCTCCATGGTTTCAGATGAGAAATCAGCACTTACTCTTATTGGGCTTCCCTTGTATGTGATGATTCTCTTTTCTCTTGCTGCCTTCATTATTTTCTCTTTGTCTTGAGTATTGAACAGTTTGACAAGTATATGTCTTGAATTAGGTCTGTTGGGATGTATACTGTTTGTGGTGTGCTGTGCTTCCTGAACATGTAGGTACATCTCCTTCAATAGGATTGGGAAGTTTTCAGCCATTATTTCCTTCAATACACCTTCTGTCCCCTTTCTTTTCTCTTTTCCCTCTGGGATGCCTATAATGCATATGTTTGTGCATTTTGTCTTGTCGTTCAAATCCCCAAGTCCCTGCTGGATTTTTTCTTTCTTTTTCTATCTGTTCTACTATGTGTTTGATTTCAGATATACTGTCTTCCACATTGCTAATTATTTCTTCTGCCTGTTCAAAACTACTGTAATGTGCTTCCAGTGTCTTTTTGATTTCTTGGATTGTGCCATTTATTATGATCATATCTGTTATCTTTGGATGTTTACAATTTCTTCAGTATGTTCTCCCAGTGTCTTCTTAATATCCTTAATCTCTTCCTTCACTTCATTAAATCAGCCCCTGGTGTATTTGGACAGCTTTGCTTAGTTGTTTGATGTTCTGCATCTCCTTCTTGTTTTTAGTTTGTTCATCGGACTGGGCCATGTTTCTTAGTATGGTTTTTAAGTTTTTATTGCCCTCTGGCCATCTTTTTATTGCTCAGCTGATTAGCTTCTTCTCTTCTCTGGAGTATTGTTTAGCTGCTGGTTTTGTTTGTGTGTTAAGTTTTCTGTTTGACACTTCTTGTTCTATTCTTGTTCTATTTCCTTGTTCTTTTCTTTGTTTCCTTGAAGGAAAAAGATTAGGGTCAGAGAAAGCAGAAGATGTAAGAAAAGGAAGAGGATAATAGTAATAATAATAGTAAAAGTTAGAAGAGGGACTCTACAAGACTTAGTCAAATGAATGTTTAACTCATGTGAGCAGTGTAGAGTAATAGGAATAAAAAAGTGGAGTACCTACAATGAAATGGGAAACTGAATAGAGAAAAAAAAATAGCATGATTATAAAAGGCCAGAATGATGAGAAGAGAGAGAAAGAGAAAAGAAAAGACAAAAAAAAAGTTAATAAAAAAAGAAAACATGATAGACAAGATAGAAATAGAAACCAGAAAAATTGAGAACTAAATAAAGAAAGGTGGAATTTAAGACCACAACAGAAAGCAGCATATAAAAAGATGAAGGAAGGAAAGGAGATAGCATTGGTAGACAAAATTAGGGTACACAGAAAATGTGAAATCAGGGATGAAGAAGCACAGCAAAGAAACAAGCCAGCAGCACCTAATTTTTTAAAAAGGCAGGGAAGGAAAGAGGAAAGAAAAACAAGAAAGAAACGAAGAAACACACAAGAAAGCAGTCAAACAAAAACTAAGGAAGGACAACATTTCTTTTTAGGCCCCTGTAGAGCATCTCAGGCTGCCGGTGTTCATCAAACAGTAACCCTGCAGCCTTCTCTCTAAAGGTTTTGAAGCGGGTTATAGAGAATAAACTAAGTTAAAATTCTTTTTTAAAGTAAACTTTTTTTTTAAAGAAAAATAAGGGACCCAAGAAAAGCTAATACAAAAGTAATTTCTATGTTTTCCCTGTTCTAAAGTGTCAGCTGGATGTTTGATATCCCTATGGATCACTACTCTAGGAGGAACCAGGAATTGAACTACAGACCTCATATATTTAAGGCAGAAACTCCTGCAATGAGCTAAACTTTCTCATTGGGTTAGTTAGCTCTTCAGAAAGCTATCCAGTCACTTTCCATCAGGCAGGTTTGACTCTCCTAGGACAGTAGGATTCAACAGGCTGTGTGAGCAGATCCCCCATCTCCTCTCCTGGTCAGGTTCAGTTCCATTTTGAAATTCAAATAGGATCCTGATGACTGAATTCACAGCATGGAAATGATTGTCAATTCTCTTCTAGACCATCCCCTCCTCCCAGAGGACCCTAAAAAGGCTCTTGGAAACTTATTAAGTGCTCCCTAGTGCCTGCCTCCCTTAGGGGAGATGAAATTTTGATAGTTTTCAGCAAGGAACTGGTCAATTGCCTGAACCTGCCCTCTCACAGGCCAAGTTTCTCTATCCCAGGGAGGTTAGGTAAATCAGGCTTCCTCAGCATATTTGCCTCTCCCCTCCGCCTGGTGCCACTTTGAGCTGGCTGGTGTGCTCCCCAAAGCTCAAAGGGGTCCAGGCAACCAAACCTACAGAAAGGAAATCACTCTCTGCCCTTGGCCAGAACCCTGCCACTCTCAGAGAATGTTCCCTCTCGCTGGGTGGCCAGGGCTTACCCTGGATCTTCGCCCTGAGAGTGGGGCTTAGTGGTCTGCAGTTTCCAGCCATAGGGCTAAAAACTCAAGGTTTTATCTTGAGTAATCTACCTCCCTGTCCAGCTCCCTCCATATTGATGCCTCAAAGGCTCCCGCTGTGTGGGCTTCCAGAACAGCTCACTCAGGCAGGGCCGTGTCCCCATTCAGCCATCTTTTGCAAGAGAGAGATGGTGAGTGCCCACTTAAACCGACAGCATCTTGTCTCCTCCTGTTTTGTAGTTTTTGATGCACTTATTTTGTAAAATTTATTTCTAAGTATTTTATGCTCTTTGAAGTTATATTAAATTGATATATTTGCTTATTTTCAGTTTTGGAATGTTCATTGCTAGTGTATAGAAATACAAGTGATTTTTATGTGTTTGTCTTTTATCCTGCAACCTTGCTGAACTCATTTATTAGTACTAATACTTTTTCAGTGGATCCCTTAAGATTTTCTATGTACGAGATCATGTCATCTGCAAATACACAGTTTTACTTCTTCCATTCCAATATGAATGCTTGTTTGTTTGTTTTACCCCTTAATTTCCCTGGTTAGAATCTCCAGAACATGATCAGAAAGGACATCCTTGTCTTTTTCCTGAACATAGGAGGAAAGCTCTCAGTCTTTCACCATTGAGTATTATATTAGCTGTGAGGTTTTTATAGATGTCGTTTATCTGGCTGGAGATGTTCCCTTCTATTCCTAGTTTGTTGAATATTTTTGTCATGAAAGGGTGTTGGATATTTTCAGATACTTTGTATCTATTCAGATGTTGTTTTGTTTTGTTTTGTTTTTTGCTGTTAAAGCATTATATGGTGTATCCCATTAATTGATATTTAGATATTGTAGCAAAATTGCATTACTTGATAAATCTCATTTGGTTATGGTGCATCATTCTTTTTACATGTTGCTGTATTTGGGTTGCTGAAATTCTGAGGATGATTTTTAAGTATATATTCAGAAGAGATATTGGCCTGTCATGTTCTTTTGCTGTTTCTTTTATTGTTATGTTTTAGTCTGCTTTTAGTATCAGGGTAATAGTGGCCTCACAGAAAAAGTCAGGAATTGTTCTTTCTCCTCTTCTTCTTTTTTTTTTTAAGATTTATATTTATTTATATCCCCCACCGGCCGCCGCTTGTTCTCGCTGTCTGCTCTCTGTGTCCATTTGTTTCATGTTTCCTCTGTGTCTGCTTGTATCCCTCTTTTGCATCATCTTGCTGTGCCAGCTTTCCACAGGCACGGCCATCAGCTCTTCATGAGCGTGTGCCAGCTTGCCCTCACCAGGAGGCCCAGGGAATCAAACCCAGGGCCTCCCATATGGTATACAGGATATCAACCACTTGATCCACCTCTGCTTCACTCTCCTCTTCTTTTGGGGGGGGAATAATGTGTTAAGAATTACTAGTAATTTTGATTTAATGTTTGGCAGAAACCACCTGGACCTTGCCTTTATTTTGTGGATAATTTTTTTTATTGCTAACTCAAGATCATTTTCTATAATAAGTATATTCAGATTTTCTGTTTCTTCTTGAGTCAGTTTTGGTAGTTTGTTTCTTCTAGAATTCTTTCCATTTGATCTAATTTATCTTATTTGTAGGCTTACAGTCAACGATAATATTCCTTAATAATCACTGTTCTATTTCTTTAAGATCAGTAGCAATATGCCTTCTTTCGTATCTGATTTTGTTTTCTTTCTTTCTTTCTTGGTCAGTCTAGCTACAGGTTGGTAAAATTTATTGATCTTTATGAAGAACTAACTTTTAGTTTCTTTGATATTCTCTATTGATTTTTATTGTCTTGATCATTAAATTAAACTCTTTATTTACTATTTCCTTTATTTGCTTGCTCTAGTTTTAGTCTGCCCTTGTCTTTCTAGATTCATAAGGTAGAAAGTTAGGTTTTTTATTTGAGATCTTTCATCTGTTTTCATATAGGTGTTTATGTCTATTAACTTCCCTGTATCCACTGCTGTAGCTGCATCCTATAAGTTTTGGTATGCTGCACTTTGATTTCCATTCATCTTAAAGTATTTTCTCTCTTCCCATATGATTTATATTTCACCCATCATCTTTTAAGAGAGCATTGTTTAATTTTTACATATTTGTGATTTCACAAATGTCTTTCTGTTAGCAATTTCTAGTTTCATTCCATGGTCATTGTTGAAAATGCTTACCATGATTAAATCCATTTAAAGTTATGAAGGCTTATTCTATGCCTTAGAATACATTAGATTGAGGAAAATGTTCCTTATGCCCTTGAGAAAATTATGTATTCTGATCTTGTTTAGTAGAGTATTTTACAGACTGTTATGTTTAGTTGTTTTCTACTGTGTTCAAGTCTTCCATTTACTGTTAATTTTTTTGTGTGTTTGCTATATCTGTTATTGAAAGTGAAGTATTGATGTTTACAATTGTTGGTGAATTATCTTTTTCCCAGTTTAATTCTGTCAGGTTTTGCTTTATGTAATTTAGTGTTCTATTGTCAGGTACATATATGCTTATAATTGTTATATTTTCCTCATCAATTGGCCCTTTATCGCTATAAAACGTCCCTCTTTATAACCTAATAATATATTTTTTTGTTTCAAAGTCATTTTTGTCTGATTTTGTATAAGTACTCCAGCATTATTATTATTATTGTTTGCATGAAGTATTTCTTTCCATCCTTTTGCACTCAAGCTATTTTAATATTTGAATCTAAAGTGTGTCTCCTGGAGACAGCATATCGTTGGAGTTTGTTTCTCTAGTCTGATAATACTGGCTTTCAAATAGATTGTTTAATTCATGGAAATTTAATGTTATTTTTAGTAGAGTTGGAATTTCATATACATTTTACTTTTTGCTTTCTTATGAATCATGCCTTTTTTATTGTTGTTGTTCCTCTATTTCTCCTATAGGGATTGCTTCATTAAGGGACTGTTTTGTAGTGTAACACTTTGTTTTTTTTAATGATATTTTATATATATATATATATATATATATATATTTGGTATGGTACCCTTGTTACAATTGAGGAATGACTATTACAATCTTACTATTGTCCATAGTTTGCATTAGTTGTTTTTTATCCCACTTCACTGTATTTTTGAATTATATTGTTAGTGGTTGCTTTTTAGCTTACCATATATAACTCAACTTATCAGAATATATTTGTATTTATATTAACTTAATACTAATATAAATGTTACTCTTATGTAGCTGTTGTCCTTCTTTCTCTCTCTTTGTGTTATCAATGCTATTCCCATTATATCTAAATAAGTTATTAACACAATACTTTACTATTTTTATCATTTTATATAATTTTATAAGCTTTGGAAGAGGTAAGTAAAGAAAGGTGAGCAAGTATATATTTACAGCCTTTGTTATGTTAACTTTTAAATTTTTAATTCCTTGTTTTATTCATTTTTTCCAAGTGTTTGTGTTGCCCTTTAGTTCATTTCCCCTCCTATCCAACTCCTATGTGCTCTTATTATCAAATATACTGCATTTATATATGTTATTGGTCCAACAAAATTTATATAGATATTGTTTTTATACAATTGCTTTTTAAATCAACCTATCTATGTTGGAGTGAATAACGATGTCCCACATTTCTCTGAGACTCTGTTCATTTTCTTCTTTCCTTATTCTGTTTTTCAAATAGGTAATCTCTATTGATATATTTACAAGTGCACTAATTATTTCTTCTGCCATTTCATATCTAGTGTTGAGACTCCTTAGTGAAATTTTCATTTCAATTATTGTATTTTATAACTCCAGTCTTTGTATTTGGTTATATTTTGACAATTTTATCTCTTTAGTGGAATTCTCCATATCATGAGACACTATCATTATATCTTCCTTTACTTTTTAAAGCAGGGCATTCTTTGGGTCTTGAAATATATTTATAATGACTGCTTGATGCCTTTTACTGGTACATCCTACATCTGGGCTTTCTCAGAAGCACTTTCTGCTGCTTGTTCTTTTTCTGGAGAATGGGTCACATTTTGCATGTCTCATAATTTTTGTTGATTGATATTTTTGATATTATATTTTAGCAACTATAAATACTGGTATCTCCTCCCAGGGTTTTTTTTTGTTTGTTTGTTTATTTTTCCTGTGGTATCTGAGCCACTATAGTGAACTCTAATTCCCACTACAGTGTGGAACCACTGATGCTGTTCCACAGAAGACGCAGCCTTGGGCATGTGTAAAGTCACCTTGGGATGCAATAGTTTCACCATGGCTTATTTTGACTGGCTCGTCTCCTCCTCACACAAGCTCTTAGGCTCCACTAATTGCCAGCTGATTACTCTGTTGTTTCTGATAATGCCCTGAAGTACAAATTTTTCATTAGTATGGTGAAATTAATTTCAGACGCATTTACATGGGTAGTTTTTGAAGACATTCTTTGAGGTTTTTTCTGACATCAGGAAGGGTTTTAGCTGTCTCTTTCCCTGGTTCCTGCTGGTAAACTAGATTGTCAAGAGTTTAGTTAATTATCAAATTCCTTTTAAGTTTTTACCATCTAAACATCCACTGTTTTTTATAGCATCCTTAGGCTTTAAATTCCCCAAACTCTATTAATTATCTATTAATTCAGATAAATTAATTTCCTTTGGGGAGAGCTTTGATGCTCCATGTCATTAAGGCCTTCATCTCTTTCCGGGAAAAATCTCTGAGTCATTGCTCTGAAGCTAGAGGTGGAATCAGTGCCCTGTTTCTCTTGAAATCATCCCTACTTTAGGAGCAGGGTGTAGGCTAGGGGTGTAGCTTCTGGTCTTCTAGAGTTGCCTTTCTGGCTTAGAACCTCAGTCTTATGAACTAGGGTGGGTGAGAGCATTTAGGGCCCCAGTACTCTCCTTCTGCTGACCCTGATTTAGAGTCTCCACTTTATGAATGGGGCTGAAAGGAAGAAAGGATCCCTTGATGTTTTGACCGTAATAACCTGTGATTTAACCCCTCAAATATATACTTGGAGTGCATGAGAAATGCTGGTGGCCTGGTCTAACTCTTCAGGGAAGGTAATGTACCCCTTAATGACTGAGAGCTGGAGGAATAGGAACTCTGTACTCTTGGCTGTACCTTTCTGGAGTGGAGTATCGATTGAACTGTTATGGATCATGGTTGAAATGCCAAAGCTTCTCAATATTCTGACAGAATTTTAATAGATTTTCTTCCGTAAATGTTTCTTATTAGCTCTATGGAAATTTTCAGAGACATTATTTATTTATTTATTTATTTATCTTGAATAATTTTCACCAGTTTGCTTGATTTGCTGTGGACCAGATCCATGGAGCTCCTCATCCTGCCATCCCAGAAGTTTGTCACAATTCATTTTGTTTATCTTATTTGGAATATACTGGTTAACCCAAATCTGATGTTTGGTGTCTTTCATCTTCTGTCTAAAAGTCTTAATACCTCTCTATATATATTGCCTCCTAATTTATTTTGTGTCTTTAAAAATATGTACATGTCGATAGTATCTTCTTATATGCACCTTACTATATTTTTAAAATTCTAAAATAAATATTTTTGAGATTTACCCATGTGAAACTTCAAAATTACCACACAGTACATAGTCCTTATCTTTGGCATGGAGGAATGTTCTTTCTCCTCCTTACAAACACTTAGAAATAAAAATTTTTCAACATTTTCCCACAGTGAGTGATGAGTCTGGCACAGTGTTGCATTGTTAAATTGGAATTTTTCCAATTAATAATGATTTAACATCTTCCAGTAAGTTTATTCAACATTCTTGGTGTAGTTTATTTGTATTATTTATTTATGTCATTTATCTATTTCTGCTGTTGGGTGATTTGTCTTATTTCATTAAATAATTTTTTAAAATTATATCTCAATCAAGTTTCTGAAAAATATTTTACAAATTTGTTTTCCTGGCTGTGAGTATAATTTTAAGTTGATTTATAGATTCAAAGAATTTGTGTTTACTGTCTTAATTTATAAAACATTTTCAGTGCATTTTATGTGATTATCTTTTGGGGATTTAGAATAGTCCCTAATCTGCTTTTCAATAATAATACAATTCTTTTATTTTCCCTAAACATTTTTAATTGGATTCTTACACTTAGATATCAGCATCTCCTAGCATTAATTCCATGTGTTGTATTTGATATCTATGTAAAATACGTTATTATCTTTTCCATATCAATCAACAAGGCAATTATTCAAGTTCCATTTTAAAATGTAAATGTCATTTCTCTCTCATATCTTTATTTTCTTCAGTTATTTCATTTATTTAACTTTGCACTAAAACTATGCCTTTTTAGTTATTATAGCTGTATGATTTTTGATATTTTATAAGGAATATCTATTCTTTTTAGTCTCTTTCTTCAAGATTGTTTGACAAGAGTCAAAGAACCAGGAAAAATATTACCTGGACATTATCCTGTAGGAGATTGGTGGTGTATTATTGAGGTTACTATTTAAGCTGATATAAAAAGACACCAACATAGTGTTCTTCAAATAAGAGAGAAATTTCTTTCTTTCTGCTATTAATACTGTAATTGTAATCAGTTCATATCTAATGTTGCAATTTCTATCTTTAGTCCAAAGAGACTCATCCAATCCTTAGCAAGTCAGGTGGAGGGATATAGAGCAGTGGAGAGAGCACAGATTCTTCTAAGAGCCACAGTCACTACGTGACACATATCATTTTGCTCATTTCACAGTGACCATCAATGATTATGCAAGCTTTAGAGAAGACTGGGGAATTTAATGTCTAGCTGGGCAGCCACAAAACCAAGTAAAATGTGAGATTGGATCATTAAAGAAAAAGAGTACGAACATTGGTGAATACTTATTGAAGAAATTGGAAACATCCTAGAAATATTTTAGCAAGTGGGAATTGAAAAGAACACATTCTTTCTGGCAAGGGAAGAAAAAATATTAGAATATGTAGCATAAGAGGAAATTCAGCCAAATACAAAAGTACAGTGAGATGAGGGAATATACTAATTGTGTTGGGAGTGAGCAAATATTGTAAAATATAAATGGGAGAAATATTTTTAATATACAGTGTATTTGACTTGTGACCATTCATATAATTCATCTATTACATAAATTGCACTAAATGAACTAGAGTGAGCAAATATTCAACTGCTAAATAGATGATGTTAATGTATATGGTTGAACAAACTATCCTAAGATTAAAACTCTTTGAAATATTCATCACAATATTAAATAGTGTTGATTCAGTCCTAATAAATATTTGTCATCCTATGTGTGTTTTGCCAAATAAAACTGCTGATATAGTCCGATAGTTACATTAAAGGAAATGATGTTTGGGGGAATTTCTCTCATTTAAAAGAAGAAATCATCTCTGTTGAAATGACTGCAAGCTTTCTGTTTACAAAAGTAGCACTCCATTTATTTTTGCTCCCCAGATGAATTTTAAATACTATATTCTGTTATGGAACAACTCTTTTTTAAAAAAGGTTATGAGCAAAAACATGTACTCATGTATTCAATTGCTCCTACCTCTCCATATTAATTTCTTTAGTTATAAGATCTTAGTCATGTGTAGCCGACTAGGATCTTTAATGTCCTTCCTTTTTCACATTTTTCCTAATGACATTTTAACTTATTTTAGGATTTTTGATATTTAAGATATTTATAATTTGTTCATTAACTGATTTGGCTTTTTTAGTTTTTGTATTAGCTTTATAATAGTTTTTACATTAGTAGTATCCTTCCATTTTGAGATATTTATGACTTTGTAGATAAAATCTGATAAAATGTTTGTAAGACAAAGGGTTGTTATGGATTCTATCAAAATCTCTGTAGGTATTGTTTAAATCTTTCAGAGAAAAAGAAGAGAAGAGAGAAAGAGCTAGACACAGTAGTGTTATTTGCTTCCATGCTGGACAGGGTTTTTTTACCCCTATGCTGGCTATGGTGGTACGAAAAGCACATGGGAAAGTGGAATCCTCCTCTCCTTCGTTAGAATCCAACCATCTTCGTGCACTCAGATATCCACCTAGTACTCATTACCAGTATATTGCTAGAGCAAGTACTGCTTTATGTGAATTACTACATGAGTGCACTTTCTTGCCTCACTAGTAAGATGAGGATCTTTCCTTGATCTTCTTCCCAAGTCTCTAGTCCTCACATGCTGCTTTGCTGATTCTGAGGTCGGAG
>JAQZBX010099440.1:0-11473 GCA_029593785.1 Cabassous unicinctus
TGATGTTGCTGAAATCAAAGGGACTTTCAGTATACAATGAAAAATTGTATGCCAAAAAAATTGGTAACCTAATTGAAATGGACAAATTACTAAAAACACACAAATGACCAACAATTACTCAAGAATAAATAGAAGATCTCAACAAAACAATTTCTATTAAAGAGATTGAATCAGAAATTAAAAACTCCCCAAACATTAGCAAACAGAATCTAACAGTCTATGAAAAGAACTATGCACGATGATCAAGTATGATGTATCCCTGGTGTGCAAGGTTAGTTCAACAGAAGAAAATCAATTAATGTAATACACTACATTAAGAGAAAGAAGGAAAAAAAAACATATTGTCATTTTAACTAATGTAAATAAGGCATTTTAAAAAAGACGGCACCTTTTCATGATAAAAACACTCAGATGGCTAGGAATAGAAGGAACCTTCCCAACATGATAAAGGACATGTAGGAAAAGCTCATAGCTGACATTCTACTTAATGGAGAAAAATGATAATTTTCCCTTTACATTCAGAAACTAGAAAATGATGGCAACTGTCACCACTTTTATTCAACCGTATCAAGGAATTCCTGCCAGAGCAATTAGGGAAGAAAAAAAAAAGACATCCAAATTGGAAGGGAAGAAATAAAATTCTCCCTATTTTCAGATGATGTGATTCAATATATAGGAAATACTGAAAAATCTACAACAAAGCTCCTAGATATACTGAATGAATATACCAAAGTGGCAGGGTACAAGATCAACACTCCCAAATCAATAGTGTTTCTTTACAAAAGCCATGAACAACCAGAAGAAATCAAGAAAAATATTCCATTCACAATAGCAACTAAATGCATTAAATACCTAGACATGAGAATAACTAAGGAAGTAAAGGACTTGTACACAGAATAGTACAAAACATTGTTAAATAGAATTAAAGAAAGAACTAAATAAATTTAAAGATATTCCATGTTCATGGATTGTTAAGATGTCAATACTACCCAAAACAATTTGTTGATTCAAGGTAATCCTAATCAAAATACCAACAACATCCTTTGAAAAATGGAAAAGCCAATCTTGAAATTTATATGGAAGGATAAGGGTTCCAAATACCTAAAGCCATCTAGTAAAAGAAGAATGAAGTTCTCAGCTTCCAGATCTTAAAAGTTATTACAAAGCCACAGTGATAAAAAAGAGCATAGTAATGCACAAGGTCAGACGTTTAGACCAATGGGATAAAATTGAAAGCTGAAAAATCACCCTCACATTTTTGGTCAACTGATTTTGACAAGGTCGCAAAGTAAATTGGGAAAGAGAAATCTTTTCAACAAATAGTGCTGGGAAAGCTAGACCTCCATTTGAAAGAAGAAGAAAAAAGGAGCTGTACCTCATGGACCTTTACCTCATACCATATACAGAAATCAACTCAAAATGGCTTAAAGACCTAAATGTAAGCACTCGAACTATCAAACTCATAGAACCAAACACAGGGAAGCATTGTAAGGACCTTTTGTTAGGCAACAGTTTCTTATGATTTACATCCCAAGTATAAGCAACAAAAGAAAAAAATTTTAAAAATGGGACCTTATCAAAATAAAGTCCTATTTGTCAAAGGACTTTATCATGAAAGTAAAAAGACAACCTACATAATGGGAGAAAATACTTGGAAATCACATATCAAATAAAAGATTAATATCCAGTATATATAAGGAAATCCTTCAACTTAACAACAAAAAGGCAAACAACACAATTTAAAAATTAGTAAAAACTTGAACAGACATCTCTCCAAAAAGATATGTAAATGGCCAGAAAATCATAAAAAGTTGCCTATCATCATTAACCATCAGGCAAAAGCAAATCAATACCAAAATGAGATACATTGGTGTCGGTTTAGGAGGGCACTCGCTGACTAGCTCTCTGAGGACAGCTGATTGGGGATAGGGTCCTGCCCAGGGGTCTGTGCTGTATGTGCATTGAGCAAGAGGCTTGGGACACCTATCTGGAGGCTGCTCAGCAGCATGGATTGCTCAGTAGAGATTCATGAGATTTAACCCTGACAATGGAGGTGAACACAGATGACTGAGGCCCACCCTCAGGGGAAAAGTCTAGTTTGAGCTGTGACTCCTGTTGGCAACCCGGTGAGAGGGAGCATTCTCTGAGAGTGGGAGGATTCTGGTGAAGGGTCGAGAGGGCTTTCCATTCTGTGTTTTCAGCTGCCTTGAAACCCTTGCAGCTTTGGGGAACAAAATAGCTGGCTTGAAGTGGGACCAGGTTGAGAGGAGTGGTGAATCTCCTGAGGAAGATTGATTTACCTAGCTGCCCAGGGATGTGCCCCAACCACTGCTGGCAACCCGGAGAGAGGGAGCATTCTCTGAGAGGGGGAGGGATCTGACAGAAGGTGGAGAGGGGTTTCTTTTCTGTCATTTTGGCTGCCTGGACCATCTCATAGCTTTGGGGAGCAGATAAGCTGGCTTGAAGCAGCACCAGACTGAGGGGAGAGGAGAATCTGCTGAGGGAGCCTGATTTACCCAGCAGCTCAGTGACACTGAGACTTGGTGCCAGAGGGGGAGGAGTCAGCCATTTTTATCATTCTGCACTGACAAGCATCAGAGCTTCAGCTCACCTGAGGAGGCCAGGGAGTGGGAAGTGCTTGATTAGTGTCCAGGAGCCTAGTTAGGGTCCCTTCAGTGAAGGGGTGGTCTAGAAGAGGACATATTTTGGGTCCCTTATTTTGCCAAAAAAAAATAAATAAATAAGACAGTCACTTAAAAAAATAAAAAATGAATTTTTCTTTTTAATTTAGTAATACAGCTAAAATCTGTCTCAAAACCTGAAGAAAGAACCTTGCAGGGAAATTGATAGATAAATACAAGCAGGCTGAGAGGTTCCACAAAGGCCCAAGAAAGAACATTGCTCTTCCTTATATTTGTTTGACTTCTTGCTTGTGTGGTTGTTTGGTTTTTCTCTGTTTATTTATTGTCTCTTGCTTTTCTTTCCTCTTCCTCCCCCCTTTTTTTCCTTTTTATAAAATTAGGCGCTGCTAGCTTCTCTCTTCTTTGCTGTGCTTCTTCTTCAGTGATTTCCCATTCAATGTCTATATTGATTTTGTATCCTAAACTCTCTCTTATCTTTCCTTCATCTTTCTGCCTTCTGCTTTCTGTTGTGGTTCTTATATAACATGTTTTTTCATTAGCCCACAACTTAAGTGTGCCAATTTCTACTCTATCTATTCTGTTTTCTTCTTTTTTTATTAATACTAACTTTTTCATTTCAGCTGTTTCTTTACTCTTTCTCTTCCTCCTCATCATTCTAGTCTTCTAAATCATTACATATATATTCCTCTATTTTGTTTTCCAGTACATTGTAGGTACTCCACTTATTTTCCTATTATTCTACACTGCCTACATGAGCTAAATATTAGTTTCACTAAGTCTTATACAGCCCATCTTCTAACTTTTATCAATATTACTATTATCCTTCTTCCTTTTTTACATCTTTCAATTCCTTTGGCCCTAATCTTTTGCCTTCAAAGGAACATAGAAAGAAGTAAGGAAATAAAATAAGAAGTGTCAAAGAGAAAATTTAACACACACACAGAAGCACCACCTAAATAAAACTCTAGAGCAGAGAGAGAAGTTAATCAACCAAATAAACCCTTCAAGATAAAATGATGACTGGAGGGCAGTAAAAAAATCAAAAACCACACTGAAACAGAAAGACATGGATGCGTCCAATGAACATACTAAAAACAGGGAAGAGATGCAGAACATTGAACAATTAATCAAAGCTTTCCAAATGAATATCATTGACCAAATTAATAAAGTGAAGGAAGAGATTAAGGATACTAAGAAGACACTGGGAGAACATACTGAAGAAATTGTAAACATACATAAAAAGATAATGGATACGATGGTGATCAATAGAACAATAGAATAAAAAAGATGCTGGATTCACATAACAGCAGATTTGAACAGGGAGAAGAAAGAATTAGTGAGATGGAAGACAATACATCTGAAATCAAACAGATAGAAGAAAAGATGCACAAAAAGAAAGAAAAAATCTGGCAGGGTTTCAGGGATTTAACTGACAACACAAAACATGCATACATACACAGTATGTGCATCCCAGAAGAAGAAGAGAAGGGAAAGGGAATAGAAGGAGTGTTGAAGGAAATAATGGCTGAATATTTCCCAACCCTATTGAAAGATGGATGTGCAAATCCAGGAAGCACAATATACCCCAAACAGTGTAAATCCCAACAGGCCAACTCCAAGACATATACTTCTCAAAATGTTAAATGTTCAAGACAAACAGAAAATACTCAAGCAGCAAGAGAGAAGAGAAACATCACATACAAGGGAAGTACAATAAGATTAAGTGCTGATTTCTCATCTGAAACCATAGAGACAAGATGGCAGTGGTATGACATAGTCAAAGTACTAGAAGAAAAAGACTTTCAGCCACAAATTCTCTATCCAGCAAAACTGGCATTCAAAAATGATGGAGAGTTCAAACTATTCACAGATAAACAGAAATTAAGAGAGTATGCTAATAAGAAATCTGCACTTCAAAAGAAATACTAAAGGAATTTCTACAATTTGAAAGGAAAAAACAAGGGAGAGAGAGTTAGAGGAGCATTTAAAAACAACTAAAAAGTAAAAAGCAGAAACAAAACATCGTATGACATACATTAACCCAAAGAAAATATGATGGGGAAGCGGATGTGGCTCAATCGATAGAGCTCCCATTTACCATATGGGAGGCCCCGGGTTCATTTCCCGGGGCCTCCTGGTGAAGGCAAGCCAGCCCACGCGGCGTGGTGAGCTGATGCAGCAGGACGATCCAACAAAGGGAGACAAGCAGACACAGAAAAACACACAACAAATGGACACAGAGAGCACAAGCAGGAGGGGGGGATAAATAAATAAATAAATAAAATCTTTAGAAAAAAAGAAAAAGAAAATATGATGAAGCAAGAAATTAATTGCAAGTAATAACACTGAATCTTAATGGATTAAATTCACCACTCAAGAGACACAGATTGGCAGAATGCATAAAGAAATATGATCCACCTATATGCTGTCTACAAGAAACCCACCTTCGACCCAGGGATTTGAGGAAGCTGAAAATGAATGACTTGAAACCATTTTACAGTCTAATGATAGCCAAAAAAAGGCAGGAGTAGCTATTCTAATATCAGATAAAATAGACTTTAAAGGCAAAATTATTGTAAGAGATAAAGATGGACACCACATATTAGTTAAAGGGACAATCTCTCAAGAGAGAATAATCATAAACATTTATGCATGTATTGGCGTGCCTAAAATAACATGAGGCAAAATCTGGGAAAGTAAGTGGAGAAATAAATGCCTCTACAATTACAGTGGGGGAATTTAAAACACCATTATGATCATTAGACAGAACATCTAGACAGAGAATCAACAAAGAAACAAAGACTCTGAACAATACATTAGAGGACCTGTACTTAATAGACATATACAGAACACTACACTCGAATACAGCAGGATTTAAGTTTGTCTAGAGTGCACATGGATCATACTCCAAGATAGACCACATGCTAGGCCACAGAACAACTCTCAATGAATTCAGAAAGATTGAGATTATACAAAGTAATTTCTCTGACCAGAATGGAATGAAATTGGAAATCACTAAGGGCCAGAGAAATAGGTTAGACACAAAGATATGGAAGTTAAACAACACACTCTTAGACAAACAGTGGGTCAAGGAGGAAATCTCAAAAGAAAGCAGTAACTACCTTGAAACTAATGAAAATGACAACACAACATATCAAAATCTATGGGATGCAGCAAAAGCTGTCCTGAGAGGGAAGTTCATAGGCATAAATGCATATGTTAAAAAAGAAGAAAGAGCTAAAATTGAAGACCTAACTGCACAGTTGGAGGAATTGGAAAAACAACAACAAACTAAACCTAAAGGAAGTAGAAAGAAGGAAATAACAAAGATGAGAGCAGAACTGAATGAAATAGGGAATAAGAAACCACTAGAAACAATAAACAAAACCAAAAGCTGGTTCTTGGAGAAGATCAATAAAATTGACAAACCCATAGCCAGACTAACAAAGAAAAAGAAAGAACAGATGCAGATACATAAAATAAGTAATGAACAAGGGGATATCACTACTGACCCCACAAAAATAAAGAGTATCATAAGAGGATACTTTGAAAAATTATATGCCAAAAAGAATGATTATTTAGAGGAAATGGACAAGTTTCTAGAAACTCACAAACAGCCTACATTGAAGAAAGAAGAAATTGATGAACTTAACAGTCCAATATCAAGTAAAGAGATAGATGCCATCATCAAAAACCTTCCAATCTAAGAAGAGCCCAGTACCACACACCTTCACAGCTGAATTCTACCAAACATTTCAGAAAGAGCGAACACCAATTCTGATTAAGCTCTTCCAAAAAATGGAAGTAGAAGGAATATTGCCTAACTCATTCTATGATGCCGTTACCCTAATACCAAAACCAAAGATACCACAAGGAAGGAGAATTACAGACCAATTTCTCTAATGAACATAGATGCTAAGATCCTCAAAACACTTGCTAATCACGTTCAGTAACATAGCAAAAGGATTGCACACCATGACCAAGTGGATTTCATCCCGGGTATGAAAGGATGGTTCGATATAAGAAAAACAATGTACTACACCATATAAACAGACTGAAAGAAAAAAATCATATGATCATCTGTATAGATGCAGAAAAAGCATTCGACAAAATGCAGCACTCCTTCCTCATAAAAACACTGCAAAAATAGGAATAGAAGGAAACTTTCTGAATATGATAAAGGGTATATATGAAAAACCCAAAGGTAACATCATCTTCAATGGTGAAATCCTAAAAGCCTTCCCTCTGAGATTGGGAAGAAGACAAGGATGCCCACTATCACCACTCTTATTTAACATTTTCTTAGTAGTACTTGCTTGAGCACTGAGGCAAGAAAAAGATATAAAAGTCATCCAGAGTGGAAAAGAAGAAGTAAAAATTTCATTATTTTCAGACGACATGATCCTGTACAAAGAAAGCTCTGAGAAATCTCCAACAAAGTTTCTAGAACTTATAAAGGAGTTCAGTAATGTCACAGGCTATAAGATCAATGTTAAATCAGTAGAATTTCTGTACACCAATAACAAGCAATCTGAGGAGGAAATCAAGAAAAAAATACCATTTACAATAGTAACTAAAAGAATCAAATACCTAGGAATAAATTTAACTAAAGATGTGAAGGAATTATATACAAAAAACTACACAACACTGTGAAAGGAAATCAAAGATTATAATAAATGGAAAAATATTCCCTGTTCATGGATAGGATGACTAAACTTCAACAAGATGCCTATCCTACCGAAACTAATCTACAGATTTAATGCAATCCCAATAAAAATCAACACTGTATTTTTTAAGGAACTGGAAAAACTAACTACAAAATATATTTGCAATGGTAAGTGATCCTGAATTGCCAAAGACATATTGAAAAAGAAAAATGAAGTTGGAGGTATCACATTACCTGACTTTAAAACATACTGCAAAGCTACAATGGTCAAAACTGCATGGTATTGTCTCAATGATAGACATATTGACCAATGAAACCAAATTGAGAGTTTTCATATAGATCCTCGCATATACAGCCATCTGATATTCAACAAGTCCACAAAGCCCACTCAGTTATGAGAGGATCGCCTCTTTAACAAGTGGTACTTGGAGAACTGGATATCCATATCCAAAAGGCTGTGAGAGGAATATCATCTCACATCATATACAAAAATCAATTCAAGATGGATCAAAAATTTAAATATAAGGGCCAAAAGTATAAAGACCTTGGAAGAAAATGTAGGGAAGCATCTACAGGACTTTGTATTAGTATATGGTTTCATGAACTTCACACCCAAAGCAAGAGAAAAAATAAATAACTGGGATCTCCTCAAAATTAAAAATTTCTGCACCTCAAAGGATGTTATTAAGAATATAAAAAGGCAGCCTACTCAATGGGAGAAAATATTTGTCAATCATATATCTGATGGGAGTCTAATATCCTGCATATATAAAGAAATCCTATGCCTCAAAAATAAAAAGACAACCCATTTAAAAAATGGGCAAGTGACCTGAAAAGAAACTTCTCCAAGGAAGAAATACAAATGGCTAAAAACACATGAAAAATGCTCAACATCGCCAGCTATTAGGGAAATGCAAATCAAAACTGCAATGAGATACCATCTTATACCCATCAGAATGCCAGCTATTGAAAAAACAGCAGACTATAAGTGTTGGAGAGGATGTGGAGTAATAAGAATTCTCATCAACTGCTGATGGGATTGCAGAATGGTCCAGACACTGTGGAGGACAATTTGGTGGTACCTCAGAAAACTAACAATAAATCTTCCATATGATTCAGCGATTCCACTGCTGGGTATATATACAAAAGAATTGAAAGCAAAAACATGAACAGATATATGCACACCAATGATCATAGTAGGATTGTTCACAATTGCTAGAAGTTGGAATCAGCCCCAGTGCCCATCAACAGATGAATGAATAAACAAAATGTGGTACATGCATACAATGGAATATTAGTCAGTTGTAAGAAGGAATAAAATGCTTACGCACAGAAAAACATGGATGAATCTTGAAGACCTTATGTTGAGTGGAGAAAGCCATGCATTGAATGATGAACAGTATATGACCTCACTGTTTTGAATTGAGGAAAGTAAGCAGTCTCTGAGAACCATTGTCTGAAAGATAGGTTAACAAGGGAGAGAAAGAGAAGAGAAGGTTGTGAGCCATCACACATATTGACGTAATCCATAGTAAAGTGGTAGAGTATTGTTGAATATTGAAGAAAAGGACAGGTGTGTAGTGATATTAATGGGTTTCATGCTGCAGGTTGACAGGTGGATAGATTAGGAAGGGTGGAATAGAATAACCAGGATACTGGGGGGAGAGATGGGAGGGGGCCTAGGTGAACATGGGATTTGTGGTTATGGTGTTGAAAGTGCATGGCTGGGAATGCTCTTATGGAAGTATGGCAAGGTAGTGTCAGTGGTTTATGGTGTATGTTGGGGTGGCATTCAGGAAGGGGTGCATCTGGAGTAGGCTTCTGGGGAGTGTGTGAGTGTTCATCCTGCATAATGTGCTGTGTCGGCGAGTGGAGACCCACACGGTGATTGGGAAGGAGATGGAACCCCATCTTTGCGAGGACCGATTCACTCAGAAACAGACAGGTGGTGTCTCTTAGGCACAAGGGTGGATCCTAATAAGAAAGGATAATCCGCATGTCAAGACCTCTTGTTGCATGTAACTGTGAATCATGTCATCCAATGAGTTAAGACAGCAGAGTGTCATGAGCCCCAGGTGGATGGGGAGGAAGGAACAGTAAAGATCAAACAGTGGGTATTTAGTGCTCATGGGAAATGTTTTCCCTTACATTACAGTAATGGACACAGATCATGATAAATATCATCAAAAATTATTAAACTGTAACATGTAAATTGTAAGCTATACTCTAAACCATTGACAATGTTTAGTAGCTATGCTTTTCTATGTGTATAACAGTTATAACAATACTACCATCCACATAAAAGAGGTTTTAATATGGGATAAGGAAAAGGAAAGGAGGTTGGGTATATGGGATTTTCTAGTATTCTTTGTGTGACTTCGCTGTGACTTAAAATTTCTTTGAAAATCAAATGAAAATTTGGAAGACACGGGGAGTGTGAGGGGATAGGTGCCACAGTACAGACTGGACTCCTGATAATGCAGCGATAAAAAGAAAAATGTTAAAAAAATTTTTAACACTTTTTCTGTTTTTATTTCCATTTTTTGAATACCCCAATCTTTTAACTTTATTTTATTTCTAGTGTTTTTTTAAGTTTCCTTGTATTTTATCTCTTATATTTAAACTTATCTTTATTATTTCATTTTCTTATTAATTATATTTGACCATTATATTGGCTTCATCTTCAAGGAAGGTTTGGGTCACAGAAGGGTTACAGAGGGGGCAGAAGAGGATCATTGGTGGGGGGTGTCTGGGATGGTGGGTTCATGAGAGGAATTTCACATGAATATACATGAAAAATATATAAAATTGCTCAAATGATCAAGGGGTGGGGCATGGTCACAGTTGGTAGACAATCACTCAATAAATGAGGGAATACTGAATTCCCAGCCTGGAGAGTGCTGCCACATTGGCCAAGGGAGCAGAAACAGTCCCCCAAGTGTAAGGGCAGTGTCTGGCCAAGGAGGAGGGTCCACTGATGGCTTCTTGTTATTGATGACTAGCCTTATTAGTCTTTGCTCTTGTAATTCAAACTTAGCCTACTGTTATGGGGTGCCTAAGTGTTGCCACCTGAGAGCCTCCTTATTGCTCAAATGTGGCCTCTCTCTAAGCCAAACTCAGCATATGTATGCATTACCTTCCCCCCAGCATGTGACATGACTCCCAGGGATGAGCCTCCCTGGCAATGAGGGATTAATACCAAGTGCCAACAGGCAATACAACTAGAAAAAGACCCTGAATAAAAGGGGGAAAAAGTAAAGAAAAATGAGTTCATGTGGCTAAGAGACTTCAAAGAGAGTCGGGAGCTCATCCTAGAAGTATTGCTTATGCAAAAACAATAATTTCTTGTTTTAGAAAATGGAATAGTTTGAGATTTTAAAATTTCTATTAGTTGTCTTGTATTTTCTTCCACATGAATACATTGTTTGGCAACTAGAAGATGAAAATAATTTCAATGCTTTTAAGAATTTGCTGTAAAAAAATGATTGATGTGATATATCTATTATTAAGATGTAAATTGGCACAACATGACTTTTATTTACTTAGGGTATTTTTTTTTTCAGTGTATGATAGGTGAAGGTATTCCTGTCATAAATGTAAATACACTTATCATAAGTGTATTAAAACATATTCTGCATATATTTTTGGCCTAAAAATCTGAAGTTTAATTCAAACTGGCATGTTTTCGAACATACAAGAAGGAAAAAAACCTGTTTAATACCAGCTTTTTGTATTTCCTGAAGAATTTAATGAGAAATAATAGAATATGCATTAGCATTGACAAAATTTTGGAAATTCATTTAAACAAAATATAACATCTAAAATAAGTTTCAGATTTTCTGTTTGAGGAGATGTAATATTTAGGCAATATATGTTGATGACAGTGCCGTGTTGTGGATGTGATTTTACCAGTAAATTGTAACATGCAAACTTTTCAGTTGTATTTATGTTTCTACAATAAAAATGAAAATATGCAAATAGTTTTATTTTCAGTATTTACAAAAATAAAGTATACTTGATCTATTAACCAAATTAATTGAGCATCCTTTAGGGACATGTGGGGGTGGAATTAATTCAGATATTCACTGTAAGGTATATTTTAAGTAAAAATCTCTGAGTATATTTCTTATAATGTAAAATCATTTTATAGATTAGAGACTAAATT